>NEWO01001468.1:51654-62697 GCA_003013225.1 Phalaenopsis aphrodite | reverse complement strand
TGCTATAATACTTAATGCAAAAGAAGGATGCTAAACCAAGATTAATTAAATGGATACTTTTATTACAAGAGTTTGATTTTACTGTGATTGATAGAAAGGGAATTGATAATCAAAATAGTTGATCATTTATCTAGAATAGAAATAGAAATATTAACTAATTTGGCAGATGAAATTTTAGAAAATTTCCTTGATGAATAATTATATATTGATGAAATGGATGTACCGTAGTATACTGATACAGTGAATTATATTGAAAGTGATATTTTTCTACCTGATATGAAAAATCCACAATTAAAGAAATTTATATATGATTCAAAAGAATATTTTTGGAATGACCCAGAGTTATATAGACAATGTGATTCCAAATTTGAAGGACATTATATATATATAAACAATATATATGATCTAATTATTAGAAGATGTGTGCCTTACGAAGAAACTCAACAAATAATTGAAAGATGTTATGATTCCAAATTTGTAGGACATTTTGGAACTAAAAGAAATGCATACAAGATTTTGCAAGCTGGATTATATTGGCCTACTATTTTTAAAGATGTTAATGAATATATTGAAATGTGCGATAGATGTCAACGAGCAAGAAATATTTCTAGAAGAAATGAAATGCCTGTAAATTACACATTGGAAGTTGAAATTTTTGATGTGTGGGGATTAGAATTTTTGGGACCATTTATGCTTTCATTTGGAAACTTATATATATTACTTGTTGTTGATTAAATGTCTAAATTGATTGAAGCTATTGCTGTACCAAGATGTGATGCTCGTAGTGTTTTCAAATTATTAATTAAAAATATTTTACAAGATATGGAATTCCGAGAGTAATTATTACTGATGGAGGATCTCATTTTAGGAATAAGTGAATCAAAAAATTAATTAAGAATTATGATATTATGTATAGATTCTCTACCGCATATTGATACACCTAAAATATATAGTATTTTTTTGACGTATTTTTATACTTATTTTTGAGATATTACGATTTAAAGGAAGATATTTGTGTGTTTTTCTTTCAGGTATAGGTAAAAAGGTGAAAAATTCTTAAAGGAGCGAAAAAGGATCAAATTTGGAGCAAATAGGAGAAAATTGGGTAAGAGTGTTTTGGCGCCTAAGTGCCAGATTCGGTGCTTAAGTGCTGGTTAAATAGATAAGGCCGCATCTAAGCTCCAGAGGCTCTACGCTTACGCGCCAGTGGCAACTGTTAGATGAGTAAATTCAGTTTTTGCAAATTTTGAAGAGGTTTTTGAGTCACCCAATGGCATAATAGGTGGTTACAACCACCATGGATGAAAATTATTGCAAAAGGAGGCATCTCTTGGGAAATACATCGAATCAAGACATATTTTGAAGAGATATTAAAGCACCTTTTGGAGATTTATAAAAGAATGAAGATTGAGTCTTTGAAAGTGTGCTTGAAAAGAGAGAGTTTTGTAAGTTCTTGAATTGAGGAGTTGGTTCGGCGAGCTTTTCTGGCACCACATTTTTATTTTATCCTTTTTATTTTAATTTTTATATTGAGAGTATTCTGAAAGAGAAGCGATTCAAAGGAACTTCAAGAGTTTGGTGGAGGACTTGAGATAAGTTTTTATCTTTTATTTTAGACTACTTTTTATTTTTATTGAGTTGTTGTTGGTTTAACAATGATTTCTACTTTTAAATTGAAGTGTGGTTTTGTTTTCTTCATGAATTCGCAGTAGATTTCTTTATCTTTCTTCATAAAATGATAAGTAATTAAAGTGTTGGATGGAAGTTGTGGAGAGTATTGATCATTAATGTTGGAACAAGTAGTGATTATTTAAATCCATGCACTTCATTTACTTCTTGAGTTGGCCAATCTAGATATTAAAATTTTTTGTGAGAACATGTACGAACCAGGCTGGTATTGTCTCATTCAACAATTGGGAAGAATCATATGAGGTTGTATGAATGAGAATGTAGTTCATATGATTCAGTTCAAATAAATAGGGAAATATTCATTGAAGGATGTAGAGTTAGAGGACTTTAAAGTGACAGGTTAAAGCCCCCAACTTGGTTTATTTTCTTTAATTATGATATGAGAATATTAGCCCCCAAGTTGAGGGAATCGAGGAAACTCTATAGTGAGACCTAGTATCTTCCCTGCCTAGCCGGTCTTCAGAACTATTCAAAATTTAAATTAGCCAATGTTCTTTATAGCATCTCTAGTAAGGGGAAAGAATATTATTACTCCTATTTGGCACAACACAATTTACATACTTTCACAAAAGAGTTCATATTGCTTATTACTTATTCATGATAATAAGAAAGATATTTTTCAACTTTAGTGATTTTCTTCTCCAAATACTCTAGTTATCTTTTCAAATTGTTATTGTTCTATCAAAATAATGAAAACACAAAAAATGTTTAAATTTTCATTACTGTAAGAATCATCTTTTGTTTAAATAATTGTCTTTTTAAAAATAAAAAGTTTTTAAAGGTGCATATTACATAATCTCCCCGTGGATTTGATATTCAGGTCTTAATCAAAAAGTCATATATTACTTGATAACGTATGTATACTTGCGTAGTATCCCAATATATGTAAATTAAAAGCTAAATTCTTATTTTTCTTAAGAATCATACTTTTGGTTTTTTTGTAGAATAAGGAAATATAAGTGAAAATTATAATCAAAATATTGTTATACTAATGCGTACATAATCGGGGATCATGTTTTTGGCGTCGTTGTCAGGGAAAAATTGATTTTAAAAGTAAATTTCTATTTTTAGAAAGTTTTACTTAAAGTTTAAAAGTTATTGTATCTTATTTTGAGTTTGTTTATTTTTATTTTATTATATGTTAGTGTACGCGTAGTTCAGGTTCTGAAGGACTAGTGCCCTATGATTCTGAACTAGAGAGAATTATTAGAAGATCAAAAAAACCAAAAAAATTAAAAATCTTGAAAAATCCAAAAAAATTATAGAAATGGCAGACCACAACGATTATAGTGTTAAAATTCATCAAGAGTTTAAACCTTCAAGAGATTATGCCAACCCCACTATAGATGAACTTCATTGTAGTATTCAAAAACCTACTATAGTGGCTAATTCATTTTAGCTTAAACCTGTTATTATGTAAATGGTATCAAATAGTCAGTTTGGGAAATCACCAACTGAAGATCCAAATTTACATCTTACCAATTTGTTAGAATTGTGCACTACATTTAAATATAATGGTGTATCTGATGATGTCATAAGACTTAGGTTATTTCCTTTCTCAGTTAAGGATAAAACTAAGATGTGGTTGAATTTGTTAGTAAATGGATCTATCAGAACTTGGGATGATTTAGCACAAAAATTCCTTGCTAAATATTTCCCCCATCAAAAACTTCGAAGCTTCGAAATGATATTACATCTTTTAATCAGTTTGAAGGGGAATCTATTTATGAAGCTTGGCAACGATTTAAAGATCTCTTAAGAAAGTGTCCACACCATGCTATAATAGATTTGTTAATAATTCAAATATTTTATAATGAATTTGTTGAATCTTTAAGATCAATTATCGATTTCGTTGCTGGCGGTTCATTGATGTTAAAACCATTTCATAACGCTTATGCTTTTTTTGAAGAAATACTACCAATAATTTTCAATAGCCTTCTAAGAGGGTGAATCCTAAGAAAGTAGTCAATATTCATGGATCTGATGCATTTACCTTGTTAGGAAATTAAGTGGTTGTAATTTCAAGGAAGTTAGACTAATTTGGAATGAATTTTGCTCAACCAATTTCTATGATTGAAGAGAATTCATTAGGCCAAATGGTAGATTCTCAAGCATCATTAGAAACTTTGAATGCGAAAATTAACAAACAGAATAACCCATATTCAAACTATTATAACCCAAGTTAGAAGAACCATCCAAACTTTAACTAGAATAACAATTCAGGTGGTAATAATCAACAATGGGGGGAACAACCAAGTAAACCAATTGAGAAACTAGAACAACGAAGGGAATAATAACTATAGATCTAATTTTCCTCCAGGTTTCAACAGTAATACACAATTTAATGAGAAGAAGTTGTCTATAGAAGAAGTGGTATTATAAATGGGAAATCAATTACAAAGTCAATGAGCTACTATTAAAAATATTGAGAATCAACTTGGGAAAATTACAAATTCATTAAGTGATAGTTCGCAAGGAACACTTCCTAGTAATACTGAATCAAATCTAAAAGATCAGAAGAAAGAACAAGTTAAAGTCGTTCAACTTAGAAGTGGAAGAGAGTTAGAAGGTAGGGTTCGAAAAGAAATTGAAATAGAGAGAGAAGAAATTAAAGAATCAAAAGAGGATGCTCCAAAAAATTTTGAAAGACTGATTTCTCCGCTAAAAATTTATTTGGAAAAACCACCACCTCCATTTCTTCAAATACTTCGTCAGCAAGAATTGGATAAGTAATTTTTAAAATTTTTGGAAATATTTAAGAAGTTTACAATTAATATTTCATTTGCTGAAGCCTTAGAACCAATGTCGAGCTGTGTAAATTTTATTAAGGATATTCATAACATAAAAAGGAAGTTTGAATATAATGAGACTGCTGCACTTAGTGAGGAGTGCAGTGCGAATATTCAGAAGAAGCTTCTTGAAAAGCTTAAAGATCCTGGTAGCTTTACTATTCCTTGTGCAATAGGAGACAATTTTTATGGGAAAGCTTTATTTGATTTAGGAGCAAGCATTAACCTTATGCCTATGTCTTTATTTAAAAGATTGGGATTAAGAGAAATAACCCCTACTATTGTAACTCTGTAGTTAGCAGATCGTTCGATAACATATTATAAAGGAGTTATAGAAGATGTCCTAGTGAAAGTGGATCAATTTATCTTTCTTGTGTATTTCATTGTGCTAGATATGGAGGAAGATAAAGAGATACCTATCATTTTGGGGAGACCTTTCTTAGCCGCAGGAAGAGTAATGATAGATGTGCAGAAAGGGGAATTAACAATGCTCCTCATTGATTAAATTGTTACTTTTAACATTTTAAGATCAACGAAATACCCTACAAAAGGTAAAGATGATGAATGTTTTAGAATGGATGTTATAAGATATCTAAGTGAATGTCATTTCAAAACGACTTATGATGAAAAATTTGAAGTACAAGATTTGGGACATGAGCAAGAAGAGGATTTAAATCAATGTGAAGATCTTTTTAAGGAAGATTCAAACTATGTTTGAGAAAGTTTTGAAATTTTAGACACGATAGACAAAGATAACTCATTTTGTCCATCTATTGAAAAACCTCCAAAACTTGAGTTGAATTTACTTCTTGATCATTTAATATATACCTTTTATGGAGATTCCGCAACTTTACCAGTTATAATTTCTTCAAAATTAACAATGGAAGAAGAAGAAAGGTTGATAAAAATCCTGCAAAATTTTAAGAAAGCCTTTAGATGGACAATTGCTGATACTAAAGGAATCAGTCATTCAATTTGTATGCATAGATTTCATACGGAAGAGAACTACAAACTCAGAGCTGATCCTCAAAAGAGACTTAATCTTGTAAAGAAAGAAGTTGTAAAGAAAGAAATTTTAAAATCATTAGATGCTGGAATTATCTACCCTATTTTAGATAATGCATGGGTTAGTCCAATTCACTGCGTTTCTAAGAAATGTGGAGTAACTGTAACTGTGAATGAACATAATGAGTTAAAACCCACTATATAAGTTACAAGGTGGAGAATATGCATTGATTATAAAAATTAAATCTTGCCACTAGGAAAGATCATTTTCCATTACCCTTTCTAGATCAAATGTTGGATAGACTAGTTGGGCATTAAACCATTTATTTTCCGGATGGATATACTGGTTATCACCAAATTCAAATATCTCCTGAGGATCAAGAGAAAACAACTTTTACCAGTCCTTATTGTACTTTTGCTTCAGAAGAATGCCCTTTGGTTTATGTAATGCCCCTACTACATTTCAGAGATGTATGATGACAATTTTTTGTGATTTAATTGAGAAAGAGATTGAAGTATTCATGGATGACTTTTTAGTATTTAGAACGTCATTAGAATCATGTTTAAAATATTTATCCAAAGTTCTTAAGCGCTGTGAAGAAACAAATTTAGTCCTTAATTGGAAAAAATATCAATTTATGGTAGCAGGAGGAATTGTAATAGGTCATCCAATATCAGAAAATGGTATGGAAGTAGATCTTTTTAAAATTCAAGTGATCGCTAATTTACCTTATCCAACAAATGTAAGGGAAAGTAGGAGTTTCTTAGGACATGCTGGATTCTACAGGTAATATATTAAAGAGTTTTGAAAAATTGCTAAGCCTTTATGCCATTTACTAGAGAAAGATTCAACTTTCAATTTTGATGAGGAATGCCTAAAAGCTTTTAATTTATTGAAAGAAAAATTATTCACTACACAAATTATAGTTTCATGAGACAAGGGAAAACCTTTTGAATTAACGTGCGATGCTGGTGATTATGCTATTGGAGTTGTTTTAGGACAAATATATGATAAAATTTTCAAAGTTATTTATTATGATAGTAAAACTCTTAATGAAAATCAAACTAATTATATAACTACTAAAAAAGAGTAATTAGCAATAGTATTTGCTTTTGATAAATTTAGATCATATTTGATTGGAACTCATTGTGTAGTGCATACAGATCATTCTGCTGTTATGTATTTAATGAAAAAGAAGGATGCTAAACCTAGAATTATAAGATGGATTCTTCTTTTGCAAGAATTTGATTTTAAAATAGCAGATCGAAAGGGGATTGAAAATCAAATTGCTGATCATTTGTCCAGGCTTGAGTTAGAAAAATCACTCTGTTTTGAAAAAGAAATTAATGAACATTTTCCAGATGGAAAATTGTTCACTTTTAATGAGTGGCGTGTTCCGTGGTATGCCGATATTATAAACTTTATTGTCAGTGATATTATACCCGATGGAATGACATAACAACAGAAGAGGAAATTTATTTCTGAAGCTAACACCTATTTTTGGGATGACCTATTTTTATATAAATAAGGAAAGAATCTTATTATTTGGTGTACCATTAGAAGAAACTTACGAGATTATCCAAAAATATCATAATTCTAATTTTAGGGAATATTTTGGTGTTGATAAAATATCATACAAAATTTTACAATCTGGATTCTATTGGCCTACAATTTTTAGAGATTTTAATGCTTATATCAAAACTTGTGATCGATGTTAAAGAGTACGCAATATTTCTAGAAGAAATGAGATGCCACTCAATTATATGCTAGAAGTTTAAATATTTGATGTTTGGGGATTAAATTTCATGGGACCATTTATACCATCTTTCAAAAATTTATATTTCTGTTAGTAGTGGACTATGTATCCAAATGGATAAAAGTTGTTGCTTGACCATGATGTGATGCACAAAGTGTTGCAAAATTTTTGAAAACAAACATATTTTGTAAATTTAGGAGGCCGAGAGTTATCATTACTGATGTGGGAAGTCATTTCGGAAANGCATATAGAACTTGAGCATAAGAAAATATTTGGGAAATTAAAGAATTTGAGCACAAATCAATATAGGAATGTCCCCACACATGTTAATATTTAGGGTGGTTTGACAGAATTATCCAATCAGGAAATAAAAAGAATAATGAAAAAATCTGTGAATTCAACAAAAATGGATTTTTCAGTCAAACTTGACTAAGCTTTGTGGGTTTATAGGATCGCATACAAAACTCCTATAAGAATGTCCTAATATAGGCTAATATTTAGGAAAGCTTGTCACTTACTACTTGAACTTGAGTATAAAGCATATTGGGTGATTTAAGAGTTCAATTATAATCTGAAAGATACTGGTAAGAAAAGATTATTACAGTTAAACGAGCTGAGAGCTAAGATTTACAAAGAAAAGATGTAGATGTAGCATGATCGAAGGATTCTTACTAAAAATTTTCAGCCAGGGTATCAAGTTTTGCTATATAATGCAAGGTTAAGATTATTTCCAGGCAAATTTAATTCCAGGTGGATGGGCCCATTTATTGTGATAAAAGTTTATCCTTATGGAGCTGGAAATATTAAAGATCCTAAGTCTGAGAAAATATTTATTGTTAATAGATGTAGCCTGAAACCTTATTTTATAGGGGATTAGCAAAAGTTTAGTGATGGAATGATGTTGGGTCAACCAGAATAAGCATTATTTATGTCGGGCTGACGACGTAAAACCAAGCGCTTTGTTGTAGGCAACCCATAATTAACAGAGTGTTTTTATTTTGATTGTTTTTTTATGTGTCACTAAGAAAATTTTGGTAGTATATTTGAGACTATTATGTGTTAGTATAGATTTTAAGATTTTTTTAGTGACTTAGACATGTTAGAATAAGAATTTGGACGTTAAGTCGACTAGTGCAAAAATGTGCGCTAGCACTTAAGTGCCAGATTTGACGCATAAGTGCGGCAGTTTTAACACATGTGTAAAATATGGATTCTAGAAGGGAAAACTGCCCATTAGTTTGCAGAAATGTGCCAAGGCAGTTCCTAGATGTGCCTAGGAGTTGTTGGAAGGATTTATGCCTATAAATAGAAGGGTCTTGTGAAGGAATTTCACCCGGATCATTTCTAGCCCTAAAGTCTAGAGAGAGAGATTTTGAGATGATGTCTTCATGGGAGATGGATTTAAAGAAGAAGGAAGAGACCATGAGGAATAAATTCATTAGTCAAAGTGCAAAAGAGATATATAATGATTTCTTAGCTGTTAGTATTGAAGGGATATCAGAGAAGATCAATAAAATTGAGAATACCATGTCTTTAGTGGAGACTAAGGTATTGGAGATTCATGCACATCTTGAGCATATTGGATGGCATATGAAAATGCAATTTAGCAACAGTTGTTATATAGAGGAAGTGGATAAGGAGATGTTTCTTAAGAAAAAGTTGATTGAAGAAGATTGTATCAAAGCACGTCACCTCCTCTGTTTTATCAACTTTATATCTCAATTTTCCCATGAGAGACTAATAAAAGAACTGAGTTTGTGCCATAAAATGAAGCATGAAATTAAGTTCCATGTTTGAGTTTATTTTTTTGGATTCATTGTTTATACATCTTAGTGTTTTTTTTAGTGTTTATGAATTTTTACGGGTTTAATTGTAATATGAGTGTTAGGTGTTTGAATTTAGGAAATTTTCTCATCCGAGACTATTTGGAGTGAGAATTAAGTGTTAATTTTATTTGTACTCGTTTGTGAAATAATATAAGTTTGTCAAGTGAAAATTTGTGTTATTTTTAGCCACTAATTAAAATAGTTATCATGGAGAATTTTGAGAGAGAGGAGAGTTATAGGAAGTTGAAAATAGTCATTTAAGTGCTATGAAACCATTTAGGGGCAGTTTACTTAGGCGAATAGTGCATTATACTTTAATTTAAAAATTTTGAAAATCGTGCACTTGTGCCTATGCACCACATATCGTACTTATGCGCGAGCTAACCCGAGAGGTAGGCCACTTATCTACACTTAAGCATCTGTTCACAAAACCGGTTCGTGAATGGTTAAAAGTGAAATTTCAGCCCAAAAATCACCATTTTTAACACCACTATCACCTTCAACCTCTCAAGTTTGTGATTTTTTAGGGCTAGGGCACATATAAAGTGAAGAATTCTTGATGGAATCAAGTGAGATATGCTAGATCCAAGTTCCTCGAGGTAAGAGCTTTACTTCTATGCAAAAATTTTGAATTTTCACCATGTATTTTGAGTGCATTTGGAGAAGTTCAAAAATCCACTATTCATGGTGAAAAATAAGGAAAAATCTATGCAAATTGCATGGGTAGTTTAATTTGTGCTTTTGGAAGTTTAGTTTACTAGTTAAGAATTGATTTTTGAAGATATTTTTGGAATTTATAAAATTTGTAGAGTGGCACCAAGAATGAAGAGGAGCAAAGGAAAAGGCCCTTTCTATTTGAGTAAATTTGTTAGTTTGATGGCTCAATATTTGTACAATGAAGCGTTTCAATCACGAAAGTTGATTCAGGAGTGTTGTTTTAAGAATCTAAGTGGAGAAGTGGAAGATTTGATTGTTCCAAGAAATCAACTGAAAACAAATGGAGAATTCAAATAGGCTCTAGAGGGAGAGAAGTTTTATACCTTTGCTCTAAGAAGTGAAGCTTTGATCAGCGAGTCTTGGAAAGTTTGGCGTGATCCAAAGAGGCTAGGGATTGAGTCTCTGGTCTTGGTGTAAGGCCTAGGTATGATTTTGATCACAACCAGATTTGGGTTTTGATCTAAAGCTATGGTAGTGGCTCTGTGGAAGGGGCATTTGATAGGGCTTTTCCTTCTCACATTGTGGTGAAGGTGTGGATCAGTTTAATTTGAGTTTGGAAGAGTTTAGATGTGTGGAGAGCTTTTTCTTATCTCCGGCAAGGTTTTGAGCTAAAAAATTGGGCTCCAGCGAGGGTATTTAAGGCAAGGTGGTGGTTGGGTTGCACTGAGGAGGTTTCAAAGAGGTTCTAGGATAAATTTGGGAAAGTTTGTTAGAGGAATTTTCAGCTCTCCTTCCATGGCTGTGGAGGGGAGAATTTTATAAAAATGGCCTTAGGTTTGCTTCCATGGCCAATTGGGGGGTTAAATGTGTTGCCTAGGTGGAGGGCAGAGAGGCTCTAAGCTTCAATTTGGATGAGGTGGGCTCTAGGTTTGAGTTGGGTTTAATCCCATAGGGGTGGCTCTCGGTTTGGCTATCTTCCAGCCACCAGGCTGGCTGACCAGCCAGGGGAGGTGGCTAAGGCGGTCAGGTGAGCCAGAGGAATATGTCACAACAACTTAATGTGTTTAGGCTTTATTTTGGTAAAAATATCCTAAGCTTAAGCAAATATGGCATGAAAGCCCTTAATTTTGAGGACCCTTGGTCCATGACTTAGTTTAGGTGATTTTATGAGGTTTAGGCTGGTCACTAGGGTCCAACTAATGGCTGTGGAGTAATTAATTTGGAGAATTTAGGATAGTTAGGCCATCTTTAATGTGGGTTCAAGTGATCAAAGTTTGGGTTTGGGCTTGGCTAGCCATGTCAATTGGCTTAATTGGGTGA
>NEWO01001468.1:0-50832 GCA_003013225.1 Phalaenopsis aphrodite | reverse complement strand
GGATAGTGGGTTTGAGGGACCACCTACAGGAGTCTCCCAAAAGTATCAAGGGACCAAAGCCTAGAAGTTTAAGTTTAGGGTAGTGAGTAATTGTAAGTCTAAGTATGTGCCTTAAGCCCTAGACCAACACTAAGGGTCAACCCTAAGGTCCAGCAGTCCTGAGGGTGACTCATCTTGAGTTCCCCCATAGTGACCCCACCTGATATGTGCTAGAGGTTAGGACCAATATGTCGAACTTCAAGTTGAGCATAGAAGAGTTTTAATTTCTAAAAGGGAGGATTCCTTATCTAGTTTTGTAAGAGCAGTCAAGAAAAGTCCTATGGCTAGACCTTAGGTTACTAATTAGGAAAAACTAAACGTCAACCAAAATTGAGGTCAACAAATATACCCCAAATAGGTGTGTGTGCTGGGCAAGCACACCGCGCGTATTCACATTATCCGACGAGATCAACAAAAAATAATACAAACTCCTAAGTCAATGATATTTACATGAAAGATGTTCTAATTCTCAATGATATTTACTTTTCTAATCCTCATTTAAATGAAACTTGATTTAGCCTAAGTCACTACTAAGCCCTTAACACCTAGGTGAGTGTCTTAGTTAGTTTTGAAAAAGGTTAAGCTTTAGGTGGTCAAGATTCATGATTTGAATTTTATTTTGAAATCAAAATAGGGGTATTAAATTGATTAATTATTAAATTCAAAAGTCATACCCCTAACTTCTGGGTTTATTTTATTTTAATAAACCTCCAAATTTTAATAATTTAGAAATTTATTAACTTATCTTTTAAATAAAAAAAGTGAGGTTGGTTTCTACCAGTTAACCCCTTATATTTCAAACATCCAAATAAACAGATTAGGATCAAAGGTTGCCCATTTCCCTTCGTGAATTAAGCTTAATTGTTAATTAAGGCTAAATTTCCAAAATGAAAAAAATATACCCTTAAGGTTCTAACACTTCATAATTTGTCAAATTCAATTCAAATAGCTCTGAAACTTTTATCCTACATCATTCATGGGTCAATTAAGTCATCAGAGGAGAAAATTTGATTTTTTAAAATTAAATTTAATTTATAAAATTATTTTCATGCTAAAATAGGATTTTTCAAAGAAAATTCCTAACTTGACCAAGGAAAATCCTAATCTCTTGAAATTTTTACTGGAGGTAGACCTAGACTAGAGAAGCCCTTGGACCAAATTTCATGATTTATTGAATTTCTTTTGAATTTTAAGAATTATTTTAATTTTTGGGTTATTTATTAAATATAAAATATTTTGAGCGGGGAAAATTAAGTTTTATATTTTTGAAAAATCTTCCTAAGGTCAAAGAACTTATGGGAGAAAATTTTCTTTTTTCAGAGTTTTATTGGAATTATTTTTAGTGAAAACCCATTTTTATCTTTTAAAAAATTAATTTTAAGCTTTAAAATTCAGAATCTTTATATAGAAAATCAGAAAAATTATTCTAATTGTTCCTAAGTTCTTAGGAAGCAATTTAGAACATTTTCATGAATTTTATTACTTGTGTGATTTTTATGGATTTTTAATTAATTAAATACTTAAAATAGGTTAAAAATCATGTTTATATTTTAAACTCTATTTTACTTTTAGAAAATACACTTGATCACAGAGAACTAAAAAAATAAGTTTTATAAATGTTTGAGTTATATTTTCATTTTTAAAAATCATTTAAGTGCCAAATATGTTATTTATTTTTAAAGATCAACTTAAGTTACCAAATGAACTCAAAATGCTTTGGAACTTCTATGGTGAGTTCTCTGGATCCTAAATAACAGTGGAGATAAAAAATCAAGTCATTTTGTTATTTGTATTTTTAAAATTTAAGTATCTTAGTGATTTAGGGTTTGTGAAAATCAGGTGCATTCTGAATGACTTAGCTCATGAGAAATTTTCCTAAAGGTTCTCTGGTCATGAAAAAACTTCCAAAATTTTCTTGGATTTTTTTAAGCAACATGCTAATTTCCACAATTATTTTTAGCAAATAATGCACATAAACTTAAAAAATATGATTCTCTGTCTAGGGACTTCCTTTGACTTTGGGAAAATCAGGGAATGTTCTTTAAGACAGGGGCAACAACATGCTAAAATTTCAAGCCATGGTGGTATTACTACATGAATGGAGAATCAAAACATCCAAATCAGTGTTTAATTAATTAAAAATAAAATATGCATCACATGGACTTAAAATTATTTTCACATTGTTCTCCTCTATTCACTGAGAAAGAGGGTATTTTTATTTTATTTTTGTGATTTTTCTACACCATGACATAGATTTTTAAAGCTAGGGACCATTTTTCTGATTTTTTTAAATCCCTATTTATCTATTTAAATGTGCGAGGCCACATCAACTTACGAAGGCTCCAAAGCTCCACGCGGCGCACTCCCATTTGACGTCGTCATCCAGCTCAGAGCTGACTCGACACGTAGTTTATGTTCTGAAGCCCTGTCCGACTTCATCTCGATCGTCCATCTGATACACGCGCGATCAGACGACACTCCATCATCATCCCCGATAGCGTAGCACGAGAACCGTCCATCTTCTAGCCTTAAGATCTCTCTCATTTGTTATCCAACTTAGATGAATTTTTTTTAAAATACTCACTTAGACTAGACAATCACATCCATAAGGTTATAATCTCATGAAATCATCTCAAAACAAATGGAGAGCTCAAATAAGCTTGGTAGGGAGAGAAGTTTTAAACCTTTGCTCTGAGAAGTGAAGATTTGATCAGAGAGCCATGACGCATTTGTTGTGATCCAAATAGGCTAAGGATTGAGTCTATGGTCTTTGTGTAAGGCCTAGGTCTGATTTCGATCAAGACCGGATTTGGGTGTTGCTCTAATGCTCTGGTAGAGGCTCTATGGAAGGGGAATTTCATAGGGCTTTGGTTTCTCTCAATGTGTTGAAGGTGTGGGTGAGTTTAATTTGAGTTTGGTGGAGTTTAGATGTGCAGAGATCTTTGTCCTATCTCCGACAAGATTTTGTACTAAAAAATGGGGCTCTGACAAGGGGATTCAATGCAATGTGGTGGTTGAGTTGAACCGAGGAGGTCTCAAACAGGCTTTAGAATCAATTTGGGGAAGTCTCTTAAAGGAATTTTCAGCTCTCCTTCCATGGCCGTGGAGCGGAGCATTTTAAAAAAATGGCCTTAGGCTTGCTGCCACGGTCAATTGCAGGTTAAATGTGCAGCCTAGATGAAGGGCAGAGAGTGGCTATAAAATTCAATTTGGATGAGGTGGCATCTTGATTTGAATTGGGTTTAATCTCATGGGGTTGGCTCTTAGTTTGGCCACCTTCATGCCACTAGGTTGCCTGGTCAGTCAGGGGAGGTGGCAAGGGAGTTCAGGTGAGTCAGGGGAATATGTCAGAACAACTTAATGTTTTTAGGCTTTATTTTGGAATAAAAATCCTAATATTAAGTTAATATGGCATGAAATCTCTTAATTTTGGAGACCTTTGGTCCATGACTTAGTGTATGTGGTTTTAACAGGTTTACGTTTGTCACTAGGGTCCAACTAATGGCTGCGGAGTCATTAATTTGGAGACTTTGGGGTAGTTAAGCTATGTTTAGTTCATGGGTTCAATGTGGGTTCAAGTGATCAAAGCTTGGGTTTGGGCTGGGCTAGCCGTGTCAATTGGCCTAATTTATTGATCAACATTTTGTAGACGATTGTTATGAAGATTTTTGGTGAAGGGTTGAAGTCATTTTGAGTTCAATTGGTAGGTCAATTTGAGGGATTTTTGAAATTTGGAAAATTTGGACAAGTTGGGTTAGACATGGGTCTAGGTTGGGCTAGCCTTGGGCTAAGTCCAAATTGAATGGTCCACATGATCAAGGGAGATGTTGTGAAGATTTTTGATGACATAGGTGGAACCAAGTCATAGGTCCAAAATTGGGCTTTTGGTTTAGCTAAAATTTGGGTTCAAATCATGGACCAATTGAGCTTGAATTTGGTCTAGATTTGTCACATCAAAGGTGAATATGAGTTTAGAATCAAAATTGAGGAAAATTAAGACCAATTGGATAGACATTTGGGGTAATTTAGGGAAAATATGGGCCTTTAAAGGGCAATTTTGGGGTTTTGGTCATACATGGTCAAATTCGCCAAATTGGGTCATGAGGTAGTTGAGAAAAATGAAATTATGAATATTTGGGAGGTTTTTGATATTTTTGGGATTTTTTGGATTTTTTGGGATTTTTTAGAATTTTTGGAATTTTGGGGTAAAGAAAGGTATTTTGGTAATCTGGGGGAATTTAGGGCAAAAGGCTGGGTTGAGTGTCTTGGTAGAGTTCGAGTGCCAACCACCATTAATAAGCCTTGGACCAATGGAAACCCCATTTTGGGTCCTCTATGTAGCGGTCTTAGTCAAACCCTAGTCTAGGGAAAGTAGGTTTAGGGGACCACCAATAGGAGTCTCCCAAAACTATAAAGGGACCAAAGCCTAGAAGTTTAAGTTTAGGATAGTGAGTGATTGTGAGTGCAAGTATGTACCTTAAGCCCTAGACCAACACCCAGGGTTCAACTATATGGTCTAGCAGTCCTAAGGGTGACTCATCTTGAGTTCCCCCATAGTGACCCCACCTACTAAGTGCTAGAGGTTAGGACCAATATGCGGAACTTCAAGTTCAGAAGAGAAGAGTTTGAATTTCTAATGGAGAAGATTCCTTATCTAGTTTTATAAGAATAGTCAATAAGAAAGTCCTATGGCTAGACCTTAGGCTACTAAAGAGGAAAAACTAAACCTCAACTAAAAGTGAGATCAACATACCAGATCCGATGCCTAAGCGCTGGTTAAACAGAGAAGGCCGCGCCTAGCTATAGAGGCCCCGTGCTTAAGCATCAGAGGCAGTTATTTGGTGGTTTTCTTCATTTGGACAAATTTTGATGAGGTATATGAGGCACCTATTGGCTAAAGAGGGTGGTTATGACCATTAGGAACAAAAATATTATTAAAAGACTTGCGAATAGAGGCATCCTTTGGAGAATACTTTGAATTAGGATACATTTTGAAGAGTTATCAAGGCACCTCTTGGAGATTTATAAAAGAAGGAAATTGAAACTTTTTGAAGTGTGCTTGAAAGTTTTAAAAAGTGTTGGAAAGGGTGAGTTTTTCAAAGAGTTTTGGAAAGATTTTCAGGCAACAAAAATTTACTTTATCCTTTTTGTTTTTAATTTTATTTTGAGAGTTAAGAGTGTTTTAAGAGGACAGATTCAAAGGAACTTCAAGAGTTTGGTGAAGGATTTGAGATAAGTTTTTTTCTTTTGTTTTTAAACTACTTTTGGTTTTAATCGAGACTTCTTGTTGGTTTGACAATGATTTCTACTTTTAAACTAAAGTGTGGTTTTATTTTCTCCATGTATTCTGAGTAGTTCTCTTTATCTTTCTCCTTAACATGATAAGTAATTAAAGTGTTGGATGGAAATTATGGAGAGTATTAATCTTTAATGTCAGAGGAAGTTGTTATGATTTAAATCAATGAATTTCGTTTACTTCTTGATTTTGCCTATCCAAATGTTAAAATTTGTGTTGAGAACATGTAAGAACCAGGCTGATATTGTCTTAGTCAACAATTGGAAAAAATCACATGAGGTTGTATGAATGAGAATGTAAATCCTACGATTTAGTGAAAATAAATAGGAAAATAATCATTGAAGGGTGTAGAGTAAGAGGACTTTAAGTGATAGGTTAAAGCCCACAACTTGGTTTATTGTTTAGGTTCTGATACACGATGTCACCCTCTAAGTGGAGGGAATCGAGGGAACTCTAGAGTGAGAGTTGGTATCTTCCCTGCCTAGTCGATCTTAAAAACTATTAAAACTTTAAATTAGCCAATATTCTTTAAAACATCTCTAGTAAGGGTAAAGAATATAATTGCTTATATTTGGCGCAACATAATTTGCATACTTCACAACATAACTCTTATGCTTATACTGATTCATGATAAGAAAAAAGATATTTTCAATTCTTTTACATAAAGTCAAGTTATCTTATTAAATTGTTACAGTTTTATCAAAATATTAAAAATACCAAAAAGATTGGTATTTTATTTACTGTGAGTACATCTTTATTTTAAGTAATTATCTTTATAGAATAGAAAGTTTGTTGTTCAATAGAGCATATTGCATAATTTTTCAGTGGGTTCGATATTCAGGTCTTAATCAAAAAGTTCTATATTACTTGATAATAATACATATACTTCAGTATTATCCTAATATATATATATATATATATATATATATATATATATATATGGAAAAGCTCGATTCTTATTTTCTTCAGGATCAAGTTTTGACTATGTTGCAATGTAAGGAAATATGCGTGAAAATATAATAAAAGACATTGTTATAACTGTTTCATATAAACAGTGAGGATCAAGTTTTTGGCGTCTTTTTCGGGGATATTAATTGATTTAAAAGCAAATTTCTATTTTTAGAAAGTCTTATTTAAACTTTAACAATTATTTTATTTTATTTTTATTTTATGTTAGTGTATGTGTAGTTCATGTTCTAAAGGACTAGTGCATTACAATTCTGAATTAGAAACTAATGTTAAAAAAATCAGAAAAAAAATATTGAAAAATATAAAAAAATTATAGAAATGGCAAACTAAAACAATCAAAATGCTGAAATTCATCAAGAGTTTAGACCTTTACGAGATTATGTCAACCCTACTATAGATGAACTTCATTATAGTATTAAAAAACCTACTGTAGTTGCTAACTCATTTGAGCTTAAACATATTATTATCCAAATGGTATCAAGTAATCAGTTTGGGGGATCACCAACTGAAGATCCAAATTTACATCTTGTCAATTTTTTAGATATGTACGCTACATTTAAATATGATGGTGTATTAGATTTTTCCATAAAACTTAGGTTATTTCCTTTCTGACTGAGGAATAAAGCTAAGATTTGGTTAAATTCGTTAGCACATGAATCTATCAGAACTTGGGGTGATTTAGCGCAAAAATTTCTTGCTAAATATTTTCCACCATAAAAAATTGTGAAGTTAAAAAATGATATTACATCTTTTAATCAGTTTGAAGGGGAACCTATTTATGAAGCATGGGAGCGATTTAAAGAACTCTTAACAAAGCGTCCACACCACGCTATACCAGATTGGTTAATAATTCAAGCCTTTTACAAGGGATTAGTTTGATCTCTTAGACCTATTATTGACGCCGCTACTAGTGGTTCATTAATGTCAAAACAATTTCATGACGGTTATGCTTTATTTGAAGAAATGGCCGCTAATAATTTTCAATGGCCTCCTGAGAGGGTGAATCCAAAGAAAGTAGCTAATATTCATGAATCTAATGAATTTACTATGTTAGCAAATAGTTGCCGCAATTTCATGGAAGTTTGACAAATTTGGAATGAATTTTTCTTAACTAATTTCCATGATTGAAGAGAATTCATTATGTCAAATGGTTGATTCTCAAGAATCATTAGAAACTTTGAATACCCAAGTTGGAAGAAGCATCCCAACTTTAACAAAAATAACAATATGGGTGGTAATAATCAACAATGGGGGAACAATCAAGGAAACCCACTGGGAAACTAGAACAACAAAGAGAATAATAATTTTAGATCTACTTATCCTCCAAGTTTCAACAGTAATACACAATTTAAGGAGAAGAAGTTATCTAAAGAAGAATTGGTGTTACAAATGGTAAATCAGTTTCAATGTCAAGTAGCTTCAATTATAAATATTGAGAACCAATTTGCACAAATTACAAATTCATTAAGTAATAGATACCAAGGAACACTTCCTAGAAATACTGAAACAAATCCAAAAGATCAGAATAAAGAGCAAGTAAGAATCCTTCAAATTAGAAGCATAAGAGAGTTGGAAGGTACGATTAAAAAGGAAACTGAAGTAGAGAGAGAAGAAATTGAAGAATCAAAAGCGGATGCTCCAAAATATTCTGAAGGACCTATTTCTCTGTTGAATTTTAACTTAGAAAACCACCACCTCTATTTCCTCAGAGACTTTGTTAATAGAAGTTGGATAAGCAATTTTCAAAATTTCTGGAGGTTTTTAAGAAGCTTACCATTAATATTCCATTTGCTGAAGCCTTAGAACAAATGCCAAGTTATGTAAAGTTTATGAAGGAAATTCTCAAAAGAAAAAGAAAGTTTGAAGAAAAAGAAACTATTGCACTTAGTGAGGAGTGCAATGCTATAATTCAGAAGAAGCATCTTGAAAATCTTAAAGATCTCGGTAGATTTACAATTCCATGTGCGAAAGAAGACAAATTTTATGGGAAAGCTTTATGTGATTTAGGTGCAAGTATTAACCTTATGTCATTATCAATATTTAAAAGATTGGGATTTGGATAAATAACCTCTAATACTGTAACTTTATAGTTAGCAGATTGTTCAATAATGTACCCTAAAGGAGTTATAGAAGATATCCTAGTGAAAGTGGATCAATTTATCTTTCTTATTGATCTAATTGTTCTAGATATGGAGGAAGATAAAGAGAAACCTATCATTTTGGGGAGACCTTTCCTAGCTACGGGAAGAGTAATGATAGATGTGCAAAAAGGGGAATTAATAATGATTGTCAATGATCAAATTGTTACTTTTAACATTTCAAGATCAATGAAGTATCCTACAAAAGGTAAAGATGATGAATGTTACATAATGGATGTTATAAGATATCTAAGTGAATGTCATTTCAAAACTACTTATTGACAATGACTTTATATATGTTTAAAAATAGAAGAATTTGATATTGTTGCTAGAAGATTTACGTCCCCGGCAACGACCCCAAAAACTTGATGCGACTTTTAATATTCAAGAATTTATAAAACTCGAAATTATATATTTATACTGATTTTGTAAAGTCACAATTTCAAATGCAAGTATACGTCTAGCTCAAGTAATACAGAGCTTTAGAGGAGTCCCGTTTATCGATCCCAAAGGGAAGCGAGGTAAGAGGACCTTAGTCAAATTCTAATCTACTACTATTAGTCCTTAGTTTGGAAGTGTAATTTCAGAGGTTTTACTAACAGATACTCCTAAATGTAAGTCTTAAGTTTAACACAACTAATAACTACTCCTAAATGCAAAAAATAATTCTAAAGATAACCTTTTTTGGATGAATTGGTTTGGAGAATTTTAAGATTTTAAAAACTACTATTCTTATCTAATGAATTAGATAATGTAAGGGAATGAGATGCACTAAATATTGTATGTGCCAAATAGGAGAAATCCTATTCTTTACCCTTTAGTCCAGACATAAAGAACATTAACTAATCCTATGCTTATTTACTGAATCCGTGGATAGGCTGGGAGGATACCGGCTCTCACTTCGGAGCTCCCATGTTCCTTTTGCCTGAGGGCTAACATCTCAGCTTCAATTTCCAAACCCTAGGACCAAATTGGGGATTTTAGTTTGTTAGCCTAAAATCTCTAATTCTACGCCCATCAAAGTATATTTTCCTATTTATTTGCACTCAACTCCCGTGAATGTCACCATTTATAATTACACCGCTCAGCTTCAGTTTCCACTTTGTTGAGAATTACACCGCTCTTTAGGATTAATGAAATTTTAACAAATGTTAACAGTACAACAGACCCTTGTTATAATATAAATGAAGTGCAACTAAAAATCATCACATTTATAATTAAATCTTCTTTTAACAAGCATCGCTAAATCCTAAACAAGAATTGTGCTCATTTCAAAAGAAAATTAAAGTGAAAAAAATGACATAATCTTTTCATGCCATTATTTCTAAAGAAGAAGAAAGAGTAAGAGAAGCCCATCACAAAGCACGAAGAAAACACAACGAAAACTTCAGTTAACCAAAGCAAATATACTAGATAATTGTTTACAATAATCAAAAGATAATGAAGAACACATGACTTAGCTTTTTCCCTTTGAAAGAAAGATAATTATCTCTTCCACAAAGTATCCCGCCGATCCATGCAATGCTATAACATCTCCTTACAAATTCTCTCAAAATCTCCTCTCCAATCTCTCCAAAAGGGTAGAAGTCTACATTTCTACTCCTATTCTAAAAACCTTAAACTTTCTCCACACTTTTCCTAACATTCCTCTCACAAAAAAAAAGTCCTAAATTTTGAATTTTAAAGTGTAGGGATGAAGTTTGAAGAGTTGCCACAAGAATCCTTTCAAAAAGAGTCCAAATACGTCGAATTTGGGCCCAAAACCGCCTATAATAAGTCCATTATCTTCCTGGACGCCGTCGACGGGCTCGAGGGTGCTTTGGCAAGATTTTCTATCATTTTTCAGTCTTCTCAGGAAAATCTCACCGTCGGCGACCTCGAGGGCGACGTCGGCGAGATTTCTGCGCAGCTCCACCGTTTCGCTCTTTGGCTCCGTTTTGCCCCATCTCTGTTGTGTTGTGTTCCTAACAGATAGCCCTACAAAATGTGCATGAAAATAACCTTCCATCAAAGTATAATCTCATTCAAAAATATGCAATAAGTGTAAAAGAGATTAAGCATTGAAAGACTTATCGAAAGGTGACAGGGCAAAATTTCTTTTCTTGCTCGTTTTTGCTCCAAATTGCACCGTTATTGTTTCTTTTTCTCCAAAAATCTATTTCTTATACCTGAAACCAAAAAAATGCAAAATAACTTCCTTTAAAGTGCAACATCATTAAAATTAAGCATAAATTTTGTATGGAAAATCAAGCATTATTTAGGCGTGTCAATGCCCCCAAACTTAAATGTTACTTATCCTCAAGTAACCCTTTTACTACATAAAAATATGACTTAGGATAGAGATTAACTTATAAAATTCCATACTTTAGTTAAGTAAATAAAATATTAAAATTTAACAAAAACTCATAATAACTTAGATTCAAACTCTAAGTCTAAGAATACTTAGTAATCAATTTTAAGATTTCTGAATTTCTATTCATTTCAAGAAGAATTGCAATTTGTTATTTCAAGGATATTTAGAACATTAATATGAAAAAGAACTTCATAAAAACTTTACTTGTAATGCTACTAATACTCCAATACAAGTTTAGAAACTGTAATAAAGTCTTTTCCTTAAGTTGATTCAAGTGAAGTCAATTTTTTATAAGCATGTCCTCAAGCTTCTCCTCACTTATTTTTCTTTTCTTTTTCTCTATTTTTTTTAAAAAAAATTTTCTTTTCTTTTTTTTTACTTTTTTTACTTTTTTTTTCTTTTTATTAAAGTGATGATTACTATATCTGGATAATCTTTAATAATTTTGAACTTCACTATTCTCTTCTTAAAGTCAAAACTCCTTACCTTTCTTCACTTTATAAATTCATATTAGTTTATGATTTTTCATAAATTTTCATTCTTTTCTTCTTACATGAAACTCTAAATTCTTAATACTTCAAAAATACAATTTCCCCTACTTTAAATAGGAAAATGTAATCTTATCCTTTCATACCAAATATCTTTAAATTTAGAATTAATCTTCATTATTAAAAATTGTTACCTAAATTTACCATAATATTCACAAACATAAATATAGTCATTTGAAGTTAAAATCCAATTTCGAGGTCATCTTACATTAATTTTGAAAATATAGTTATATAAGGACAAATAAAATTTAGTTTAGTTCTTTTCAAAAGAAAATTTTCTTTTCCCCAAACTTGTAGTTTTAAATATTTTACAATTTGATTCCATAAAATGTAGCAGAAAGGAAAAGTAAATGAATCTGAAACATCCTATCAAATTGATATACATATATAATCAGAATGGAAGGACAACAGACGTAAGTAAATTAAGCCTAAAACATGCTTGCAATAATATTAAACTAAAACGAAGTATATTCAATTTAAATTTTCATTTTTCTTCCTAAACCCAAACTTGATTTTTATCATTTATAACTTTTTGTGCAAAAAGTATAAGTAGGACGAAAAACAGTTTAGAAATTCTATCAACCACAAATTTTTATCAAAAACATCTACAATTATTTATTAGGATAAAAAACATGTAGTAGAAAGTAAATCTAAACTAAACATGCCAAAATGAAATTAACTAAACAAAGTTCTAACTAGCATAACATGTATCAGCATTGAAATATAAAAATGTTCTTCAATTCTTATAAATTGTAACACAAGCACAAACACAAACCCAAACACACAAACTAGATAAATGAGGTTAATTCTTCCTCCATCTAATTGCATCTCACTTACTTTCAATTTCTAACGGAATTCCTACACAAATACATTGGGTGCTTATAAATGTTTATAGATTCTAATCCCAAAGATTAGATTATCCCTGATATATTGGTTCTCGAGCACCAACACCAGACTTCACCATATCCTAATAATTAAGCACCTTTAGCAGTTATTAGTACAATGTAAAATCATTCATAAGTTACTCATCAAATAGGTTCATAACACCTATCAAATGAAAACAATGTCTAAGAGAGGAAGTAGCAAAATGGAGATGGAACTATTACTATAAAAATTCATAATGTCTTTTGTAAAACTCAAGTCTGTGTGAGACCCGAGTTGTAGTGGTTTGTCAATCCAACTACTATAAGAGAACATACAAGTCTAACTATAATAAGAATTTAATGAATCATCTCCCTAATGATGCACAAAAAGCAAATCAAAACACTAACAATCCAAACATCTACCAAACATCAAGCAAGCAGATCAATCCACAATAAAGCAAACACAATACAACACTAACAATCATGACTCTTAAGCATACTAAATCAAACCACATAGATAATTATGGGTTGTCTCCCATAAAGCGCTTGATTTAACGCTAGCCCGACAATTGATTCCACTTGGATCAAAATTCCAATTAAGTAATCCTTGATCAATAGCCTAATTTTTTCCAGATCCAGGGATTCCTACAAAGTCCTCAAATTTAATGTTTTCTTTCAGCTCTTCCTTTTCGTATTGATTCATATCCTTGTTCCTCATATTTCTTTCTAGATCCGATATTCTTCTAGTAATTTTCTCAATTTGCATATTAATATCATCCTTGAAATTTATAAGAAATGGATCTTTATATGATACTTCATGATCTCCAAAATTTTGGATCACATTCTCTCTAGATAATTCAGATTCTTGATAAATATATTTTATGTTACTATTCTGTTTCATATTATCTTCCAATTATTCAGGATTTTCTTCCATTGATCTTTCAATTTCCTTGTCCTTATATCTTAACTCAAAGCTCTTTTTAAAATAAATCCTCGAATTCTCTTCTAAATATCAGTTCAATAATTTTAAATTGCTCATAATTCATTTCCTTAGGATTTATCTCACAGTCACCAGGTAAAATCTCTGGGGGATAACTGTTCATTGCATTAATAATATGCCCCAACATCGAAATCTCATTCATTTTGTTTGTATACCACATAATATGTCATTCAGTGACTTTGAATAACTCTTTCATAGGTGATCTTTTACTGATTTCATCATTCAATTCAGGTTCTTCTTGTGATTGAGTCAAATATGAAGTTATAGAGACTGGTGGTGTATATAAATTCACCAAATAAGTAGGCTTTAAAATTGTATGAGGTAAATTCATTTTAAGGTCATGAAATTTTTCAACAGGTGGAATTAAAAGTTTACTATTTTTTGTAACGTCCATCATTTCACACCTCTCCTGAACATACAGTCTTCTTTAAATAACATTTTAGATTCATCATGAAAGTCCAATTTGATCTCATCTGTTAACTTATTTTCAAAACTCTTTTGGAAATGATTTTTACTTAGATAATCAATTTCATCCATCCAAAAATAATCATCATCATTTCTCTCAGCTGGATAATTCATAGCCATTAAAACATCAAAAGTGGTTTCATGGTCATTAATATTCATCGTTAACTTTCTTTTTTGCACATTTATCATAGCTTGTCCAGTAACAAGAAAAGGTCTACCCAAAATAATGGGAATATTATTATTTTCCTTCATATCTAATACAATAAAGTCTATAGGAAAGATAAATTTATCCACTTTAACAAGCACATCTTCTATAACTCCTTTTGGATAAATAATAGAATGATCAGCTAACAGAAGGGTTACTATAGTGGGAGAAATATCAGTTAAACATAACCTTCTAAATATAGATAGAGGCATCACATTAATGCTCACTCCTAAATCACATAAAGCTTTTCCACATAATCTTTCTCCAATTGCACAAGCAATTGTAAAGCTATAATGATCTTTACGTTTATAAGGAAACTTTTTCTGAAGTATAGCGCTGCACTCCTCACTTAGTGCAATTGTCTCGTAATCCTCAAATTTCATTTTCTTGCTAATTGTCTCCTTCATAAATTTTGCATTTCTTGGCATCTATTTCAAAGCTTGTATGAAAGGAATATTTATCGCTAACTTCTTAAATATGTCCACGAACTTTGAAAATTATTTATCCAACTCATGCTGTCTAAGTCTTTGAGGAAATGAAGGTGGTGGTCTTTTTAAATTGTTTTTAGTTGGAGATATTAATTTTTCCAGATCTTTAGAAACATGTTCTTCAGGTTGTTTCGTTTCCTTTGTTTCTCTCACAACATCTTTCTCTTTTCTAACCACATCCTTTATCTCTCTTCCACTTTTTAATTGGATAGCTTCTACTTGATCATTAGTGTTCTCTTTAGGGTTGATCTCAATCTTGCTAGGAAGTGTTCCTCGGGGTCTATTGCTAAGTGAATTAGCAATTTGTCCCAGTTGATTCTCTATGTTTTTAATCACAACATTTTTACTTTGCAACTGGTTTTCCATTTGCAGCACCACTTCTTCCATAGACATCTTCTTATCCTCAAATTGTTGATCATTGTTAGAGTCCGGTGAATATGAAGGTCTATAGTTTGTGTTCCCCTCATTATTCCAACTTCCATTAGGATTTGCATGATTATTTTCCCATTGTTCGTTTCAACCCCAAGTAGTATGACACCAGTTAAAATTAGGATGGTTCTTCCAACCTGGGTTGTAAAAGTTAGAATATGGGTTGTTTATGGTATTTAAAGTCTCATATGATAAGTTAGAATCAATCATATGCCCTAATGAACTTTTCTCACTTACTCGAGTAAATTGAGTTTGGTTCCAAATTGATCCAACTTCTTTGATATTGCAGCAACTTGAGATGCAAGAATTGAAATCTTATATGTTTCATAAACACTCGCAACCTTGTTAGGATTTACCCTTGTAGAGGGCCATTGAAATTCATTTGTTGCCATCTCTTCAATTAATGCATATGCTTCATCAAATGATTTTGACATTAATGATCCACCAGCGACAACATCAATTATAAACCTAAGGGATTCTACTAACCCATTTTAAAAAAATTGAATTATTAACCAAGCAGGCAGAGCATGATGTGGACACTTTCTTAGGAGTTTCTTAAATCTTTCTCAGGCTTCGTATATTGATTCCCCTTCATACTGACAAAATGAGATAATATTTTTTCTAAGTTTAGTAGTCCTTGAAGGTGGAAAATACATAGTTAGGAATTTCTGAGTTAACTCCTCCCAATTTTTAATAGAGTCGGGTGCTAATGAGTCTAACCACGTTTTAGCCTTATCCCTTAGTGAGAAAGGAAAAATACTTTGTTTGACAGCATCGTCTTACATGTCGTTTTAACAAAATGTAGAACAAAATTCTAGAAAACAAGATAAGTGTAAATAGGGATCCTCAGAAGGAGTTCCCCCAAATTAATTGTTCTGCACCAGTTGGATAATCTCTAGATTTATTTCAAATGAGTCAGCTTCAACGATAGGTGCTTGTATACTTGAGTGAATTTCATCTGTAGCAGGATTTACGTAATCCTAAAATGAAGTATGATGATTTTCTAAGTTATTATTTTGAAAATTTTCCATTACATTTCTATTTTTTTCGAGACCTTCGTGTATTTTTATTTTTTAATTTTTTTTTCAAACTCGGGATCATAAGGCACTGGTTCTACAGATCCTTTATTTTCATACGTAACACAACAAACAATTTATTAATAATTAAACAAATAATAGATGAAATATTTTCAACACAACAAAACATTTTCACGAACACCTTATTTTTCACACAAATAGTTTTTTTTCACAACACTTTTTTCATATAAAAACACTTTTCACACAAAATAAGTTTTTTACGGCACCATAGTTTTCCAAGTTTAAGCCTAATTACTTCAACTAAAATTTTCCTAAAATACTTACCAAAGCTCCCCGAACAAAGGCGCCAAAAACTTGACAGCGACTTTATATATGCTTAAAAATACAAGAATTTGATATTGTTGCTAGAAGATTAAAGTTCCTGGTAATGGTGCCAAAAAATTGATGTGACTTATAATATGCAATAATTTATGAACCTAGATTTATATATTTATAATGATTTTGTAAATTCACAATTTCAAACGTAAGTATATGTATTACTCAAGTAATAAATGGCTCAAGTGGAGTCCTGTTTATCAATCCCACAGGGAAGCGAGGTAAAAGGTCTTTAGTCAAATTCTAATCTACTAATATTAGTCCTTAGTTTAGAAGTGTGATTTAAGAGGTTTTACTAACAGATACTCCTAAATGTAAGTCTTAAGTTTAACACAACTAATAACTACTCCTAAATGCAAATATTAATTCTAAAGATAACCATTTTTTGATGAATTGGTTTGGACAATTTAGAGATTCTAAAAACACTATTCTTATGTAATGAATTTGATAATGTAAGGGAATGAGATGCATTAAATATTGTATGTGCCAATTAGGAGCAATCCTAATCTTTACCCTTTAGTCGAGGAATAAAGAACATTGACTAATCTTATGCCTGTTTACTGAATCCGTGACTAGGCTGAGAGGATACCAGCTCTCACTTCGGAGCTCCCACGTTCCCCTCTCCTGAGGGCTAACATCTCCGCTTCAGTTTCCAAACCTTAGGACCAAATTGGGGATTTTAGTCTGTCTCCCAAAAATCTCTAATTCTACGCCCATCAAAGTATATTTCCCTATTTATTTGCACTCAACTCCCATGAATGTCGCCATCCATAGAATTTGAATGTGGTTCAACTTTGTTGAGAATTACACCGCCCTTTCGGATCAACGAAATTACAAGAAATTTTAACACTACAACGGGCCCTT
Source organism: Phalaenopsis aphrodite (assembly GCA_003013225.1). Lineage (NCBI taxonomy): Eukaryota > Viridiplantae > Streptophyta > Magnoliopsida > Asparagales > Orchidaceae > Phalaenopsis > Phalaenopsis aphrodite. The sequence continues at coordinate 33,763 of NEWO01001468.1, read as the reverse complement.
GTTATAATGTAAATGAAGTGAAAGTAAAAAACCATCACATTTATAATTAAATCTTCTTCTAACAACCATCCCGAAATCCTAAACAAGAATTATGCTCATTTCAAAAGAAAAGTAAAGTGGAAATAATGACATAATCTTCTCATGCCACTATTTCTAAAGAAGAAGAAAGAGTAAGAGAAGCCCAACACAAAGCACGAAGAAAACACAACGGAAAATTCATTTAACCAAAGCAAATTAACTGGATGAGTGTGTACAAAAATAAAAAGATAATGAAGAACACATGACTTAGCTTTTTCCCTTTGAAGGAAGGACAAATATCTCTCCCACAAAGTCTCCCGCCAATCCATGCAATGCTACAACATCTCCTTATAAATTCTCTCAAAATCTCCCCTCCAATCTCTCCAAAAGGGTAGAAATCTACATTTCTACTCCTATTCTAAAAACCCTAAACTCTCTCAAAACTTTTCCTAACATTCCTCTCACCAAAATGCGTCCAAATACGTCAAATCTTGGCCCATAACCGCCAATAGTCGATCGAGAATCTTCACGGGAGCCATCGGAGGGCTTGAGGACGCCGTCAGTGAGCTTTTTCAGTCATTTTTTTGGTATTCTTGGAAAAATCTTGCCTTCTGCAAGCTCAAGTGCACCATCGACGAGACTTTTGCGCAGCTCCACCGTTTTGCTCCGTTTGGCTCCATTTAGCTATGTTTTACCCTATTTTAGTTGCATTGTGTTCCTAACAGATAGCCCTACAAAATAATCATGAAAATAACCTTCCTTTAAAGTGTAATATCATTCAAAAATATGCAAGAAGTGTAAAATAGATTAAGCATCGAAAGACTTATCGAAAGGTGACTGGGCAAAATTTCATTTCTTGATCGTTTTTTCTCCAAATTGCATCGTTTTTGTTTCTTTTTATCCAAAAATTCATATTTCTTGCACCTGAAACTAAAAATATGCAAAATACATTTCTTTAAAGTTTAATAACATTAAAAATAAGCGTAAAACATATTTGAAAAATCAAGCATTTTTTAGGCTTGTCACTTATGAAGAAAAATCTGAAGTACAAGATTTGGAATGCGAGCAAGAAGTGGAATTAGATTAATGTGAAGATCTTTTTAAGGAAGATTCAAAGTATGTTTGAGAAAGTTTTGAAATTATGTACATGATAGACAAGATAAATCATTTCTTCCATCGATTGAAAAACCTCCAAAACTTGAGTTGAAGTTACTTCATGATCATTTAAAATTTCCTTTTTAGAAGAATGCCCTTTGGTTTACGTAATGCCCATGCTACATTTCAAAGAGGTATGATGATAGTTTTTTGTGATTTAATTGAAAAAGGGATTGAAGTATTTATGGATGATTTTTCACTGTTTGAAACTTCATTTGATTCATGTTTAGAACATTTATCAAAATTTCTTAAGCGATGTGAAGAAACAAATTTAGTCCTTAATTCGGAAAAATACCAATTTATGTTAGAAGGAGGAATTATATTAGGACATCAAATATCAAAAAATGGTATGTAAGTAGATCCTGCTAAAATTCAAGTGATCTCTCATTTACCTTATCCAACGAATGTAAGGGAAATTAGGAGTTTTTTAGGACATGCTGGATTCTACAGGTGATATATTAAAGACTTTTCAAAAATTGCTAATCTTTTATGATATTTAATGGAGAAAGATGCAATTTTCAATTTTAATGAAGAATACCTAAAAGCTTTTAAGTTATTAAAAAAAATTAATCACTGCACCAATTATAGTATCACCAGACTGGGGAAAATCTTTTGAATTGATGTGTGATGCTAGTGATTATGCTATTAGAGCTATTTTCGGACAAAGATATGATAAAATTTTTTAAGTAATTTACTATGTTAGTAAAACTCTTAATGAAACTCAATTAATTATACCACCAATGAAAAAGAGTTATTAGCAATAGTACAAGCCATTGATAAATTTTGATCATATTTAATTGGAACTCATTGTATAATGCATACAAATCATTTTGTAATTAAGTACTTAATGAAAAAGAAGGATGCTAAACCTAAACTTATAAGATGGATTATTCTTTTGCAGGAATTTGATTTAGAAATAGTAAATCAAAAGGGGACTGTAAATCAAATTGCTGATCATTTGTCTTGACTTGAATTAGAAAAACCACTTTGTTTTGAAAAAGAAATTAATGAACATTTTCCAGATGAAAAATTGTTTAATATTAAAGAGCAGTGTGTTCTATAGTATGCTGAAATTGTAAACTTTCTAGTTAGTGATACTATACCCCATGGAATGACATACCAACATAAGAGGAAATTTATTTCTGAAGCTAAGACTTATTTTTGGGATGACCCATTTTTATATAAACAAGGAAAGGATTTGATTATTCAAAGATGTGTGCAATTAGAATAAACATATAAAATTATCCAAAAATGTGATAATTCTGATTTTGGGGGACATTTTGGTGTTGATAAAACATCATACAAAATTTCACAATCTGGATTCTATTAGCCTACTATTTTTAGAGATGTTAATGCATATATTAAAACTTGTGATAGATGTCAACGAGTAGGCAATATTTCTAGAAGGAATGGGATACCCCTCAATTATTTGCTAGAAGTTGAAATATTTTATGTTTGGTGATTAGATTTCATGGGACCATTTATACCATCCTTCGAAAATTTATATATATTGTTAGTAGTGGACTATGTATCCAAATGGATAGAAGTTGTTGCTTTACCTCGATGTGATGCTCAAAACGCTGCAAAATTTTTTAAAATAAATATATTTTGTAGATTTGGGATGCCGAGAGTTATCATAACAAATGGGGAAGTCATTTTAGAAATGGCATACTAGAGAAGTTATTAAAGAAATATCATATAAATCATAGAATTACAACTACTTATCATCCTCAGACAAGTGGTTTGGTTGAATTATTCAATCAAGAAATTAAAAGAATTATGGAAAAATCTGTAAATCTAACAAAAATGGATTGGTCAGTCAAACTTGACTATGCATTGCGGCTTACAGGACTGCATATAGAACTCCTATAGGAATGTCCTCATATAGGTTAATATTCGGGAAAGCTTGTCACTTACCAGTTAAACTTGAGCATAAAGCATATTGGGCAATTAAAGAGTTCAATTATAATGTAAAAGATGCTGGTGAGAAAAGATTATTGTAATTAAATGAGCTTGAAGAGATAAGGAATATATCTTATGAAAGTGCTAAGATTTACAAAGAAAAGATGAAGAAGTGGCGTGATCAAAGGATTCTTACTAAAAATTTTCAGCCAGGGTAACAAGTTTTGCTATATAATGCAAGGTTAAGATTATTTCCTGGCAAATTTAAGTCCAGGTGGATGGGCCCATTTGTTGTAATAAAAGTTTATCCTTATGGAGCTACAGATATTAAAGATCCTAAGACTGATAAAGTGTTTAAAGTGAATGGTCATAGACTAAAACCTTATTTAGTAGGGGATTAATATAAATTTAGCAATCAAATGATGATGGGTCAACCAGAATAAGTACCGATTACGTCGGGCTCATGATGTAAACCAAGCGCTTTGTGGGAGGCAACCCATAGTTATCATATGGTTTTTCTTTGATTGTTGTTTGTTTGTGATAAAGAAAATTGGGGTAGTATTTTAGAGACTATTTTGTATTAGTATAGATTTTAATATTTTATTTAGTAACCTATACATGTTAGAATGAGAATTTGGACATTTAGTTGACTGGTGCAAAATCGTGCAGTGGTGCTTAAGCGCCAATATTCGACGCTTAAGCATGGTAGTTACAAAACATGTGCTAAATTAAGGTTCTAGATGGTTTAACCACCAATTGGTTTGTAAAAATCTGTTAATGCTGTTTCAAGACGTGCGTAGAAGTTATTAGGGAGATTTAGGCCTATATTTTGTGAAGGAATTCCACCCTAGATCATTTTTATCTAAGAGAAAGAGAGATTTGGAGAAGATGTCTTCATGGAAGATTAATTTGAAGAAGAAGGAAGAGACCATTGAGAAAGAGATTCATTAGTCTAAGTGCACAAGATATGTATAATGGTTTCTTAGTCGTTAATATCGAAGGAATATCAAAAAAGATCAACAAAATCGAGACAACCATGGATTTAATTGAGACCAAGGAAATTCAGATTCATGCACATCTTGAGCATATTGGATGGCAATTGAAAATTCAATTTAGCCATACTAGTTATATAGAGGAAGAAGATAAGGAGATGTTTCTTAAGCAAAAATGGATTGAAGAAGATAGTATCAGCGATCTTCACCACCGTCCGTTTTATCAACTTTATATTCTGATTACCCTAGGAGGGACTAATGAAAGACCAGAGTTTGTCCCATCAAATTAATAACATAATTAAGTTCGATTTCAGAGTTTATTTGTTAGGAGTCATTGTGTTTATGTGTTAGTGTTTAAGTCTTGTTTTTAGTGTTTATGCTTTTATTTTCTTAATTGTGAATGTTTGTTAAGCGTTCGTCGTTAGAAGATTTTCTCATCCGAGACTATTTGGAGTGAGAATTAACTGTTACATGTATTTTTAATTGTTTGTGAATGAATATACGTTTGTTTGTGTGAAAATTTGTGTTATTTTTAGCCCTCAATTGAATTGAGTTATATGGAGAAATTTGAGAGAGAGGAGAGTTAAAGGAGATGAAAATAGTCATTTAAGTGTTGTGAGACCATTTAGGGGTGGTATAATTAAGCAAATAGTATGTTTTACTTAAATTTAAAAATCTCAAAAAATTGTGCACTGGTGCCTAAGCGCCACATTCTAGCACTTTAGCACGAGGTAACCCGAGAGGCAGGCGCCTAAGTGCCACTTATTTGAGCTTAAGCGTCGGTTCACAAAAACCGGTTAACAAACAATTAAAAGTGAAAAATTAACTCAAAAATTACCATTTTTCACCCTCATGTCACCTTTAACCTCTTGAAATCACAATTTTGGAGAACTAGGGCACACTATTATGTGGAGAATTCTTGGTGGAATTAAAAATTTGCTAGATTCAGACTTCTTAAGGTAAGTGCTTTACTTTTATGTAAAAACTTTGGATTTTCACCATGAATTTTAAGTACATTTGGAAGAATTTGAAAATTCACTATTCATGGTGAAAAATGAGGAAAAATCTATTGAATTTGCATAGGAAGTGTAGTTACGCTTTTAGAAGTTTAGTTTAGTAGTTTACACTTGATTTTTGAAGACATTTTTTGAAATTTATAAAATTGCAGAATGAAACCAAAAATGAAGAGGAGCAAATAAAAAAATCCTTTTGATTCGAGGAAATTTGTGAGTTTGAAGACTTAATATAGGTGCAATGATGCGTTGCAATCATAAAAGCTTATCCAGGAGTGTTGTTTCAAAAATCCAGGTGGATCTGTGGAAGATCTGATCGTTCACTGATAGTGGAGATGAGTCTGTTGTTTTTCTAATTTTGCATCTACTTCTGTTGTTAGGGAGTTCTATGCAAACCTCTCTGAAGCTGAAGATGATAAAATAATGGTTTGAGGAAAGTTGGTACCTTTTTCACCGGAGGTAACCAATTTGTTCTACCATTTTCCACCAAAAACTTTATGTTTTTAAGAAAATTATAGTCCAACTGAGATAGATCTAGATGAGATTTTTTATTATTTAACTATTGGAAGAGGACCGTAAAAAATCACTAATGATAGGAGAGTTGATTTTTCCATGTAAAAGTTAAGTGCAACTTTGAAGGCATTGAACTATTTTATTTCTGCTTGTCTACTACCAAAAAATCATCTCAGTGAAGTTACCAAAGAGAGAGCGACGTTAAATTATTGTATCTAGGAGGGAAATCTCATCAACATAGGAGCTTTGATATATCATACCATCATCAGTTCTGCCACTGCCGTTACTACTGCAGGTCTGGGAATTGCTTCCTTGATCTTTTCTTTATGTGAGCCGGCTAGAGTGAAATATGATAGCTGGGAGGAAGTATTGTGTACTCTAAAGCCTATTACAAAAGTGAATGTGAAGACTTATTTTGAACATTCTATTTTTGGCTGGAGAGGAGTTTATCATAGAGCTATGGAATGACAATGTCTGCTGCTTCTACCTCTGCTACTTCAAGTCTAGACCATCTACCTCACGTGTTTCTACTTCTAGAGGTGAGTCTACTAAGAACCAAGATCAATTATTATGCAGAATTATTGACAATATTAATTGTATCGCTGAAAAAGTTCAAAATTTAGAGAATTTTACAAAACATATAGATGGGTATAGTAGAAGGAAAAGTGATTATAAAGTTAAATTTCACTCATCTTTTGAAGGCCTCATCAAGGGTAACCAAGGACTGCAATTTCCTCCATATCCTAGATACCCTGATTATGAATCTACAAATGTCTGGAATAGTGGTGATTCTGAAGATGATGAGGTGGAGGACTGAATTATTTTTATGTTTGTAATATGTGTTAGACTATGTGCTTTGGACTTGAGATTTGTGATGTGTTGTTTATTTTTATGTTTGGACATGAGACATGTGTTGTGATATGTTATAAATTTTATACTCTCGGCTTGCTACATTTTCATTTGTGTGTTTATTTGGATTATGTGATGGTTTGGACTTATATTTAATTGTTATTGTGATGTTTTTATTTTGTTAGTATTTTGATTTAATATCTAGGGTAGTAACTATTGTTGTGTGTTTAGTAACATGTTAGTCATTTAAGGATTTAATTTAATTCTATATCTTTTGGAAAGTTGAAAATCTTGCTAATTTTAGTTTTAAATTTTAAACTTAGTAAACTACTACCCTTTATTTTTCTTTTATATTGTTAGTGTGTCTGTTTTTATGTTGAGACTGTGAAGTCAAAGTTAGTGTGTTTTTTTTGTTTTTATGTTTATACCTACTACATAGAAGTCTATTAAATCTCTACATTTTGAATTAAAATGAAAATGATTGAAATTGATCGAAATTAATTTTACTCTTATTTTTTTAGTTTTATACTTGTATACTTAAGATATAAAAATTCTTGTAAGCATGTTATTATAATTTTCATTCCTACTTGTATATATCTGATGTTAAACTATTTAATCTGTTAAAAATTTAAGTTTGGGGGGAGGGACGAAAAATATCTTTAAAACTTAAATTTTATTTATTCTCAAATTTGCTACAAGTGAATTTGATTTAAAAAGAAAAATGAACATGTATATGAAATTATATTAGGGAAGTAAAATTTGATTTTTGAAATGAGTAAGAAAATTTAGCTGAAATTTTTAGTAACAAAGAAATACTTTAAGTTAAAAGTTTTAAGTGTAGAAAATATTTAATATAAGTAACTATCTTTAGTAAGAAAAATTTTATTTATGAAAAATTTAGAAATTTAGACTTTTATATTTAATACTTAAATTTCTTTTATTAAAATAATTTTTAAAGTTATTATTATATTTATAAGTGAAAGATTTATATCACGACTATACTTTAGGAAAGGAGAAGTGAAATTCAAAATTATTAAAGGCCTATCCAAGAATAGTAATCCTTGCCTAAAAAATTAAAATAAAACGAAAAGAAAATTAAAATAAAAAGAGACAAAAAAGAAAAGAATAAGGGAGGAGAAGTTTGAGGATTAGTGCCTACTAAAAAATTTGTTCCACATTTGAACTTTTTAAAGTATAAGACTTGAGAAAAGCTTAAGCTTCAAAAAATAATATAGTAATTAAAATTAATTAAAATAAAAATTTTTAAGTAGAGATGATAAAATAACTAACTTCTAAATTTAGAAAATCTACAGTATTTCTGAATTAGATAGGAACTCATATTTTCATATTTTTAACATTAAAATTTTTTTTAACTTTAAGTTGGTCTCATTTACTATTTTTTTTTTCTAAATTGAACTACTATATTTCTAAATCTAAATTTTAGTAACTCCTAAAGACACTCATATACATATCATATTTATTTAGTTTTTAAAGATTGAAGTGTCACTTGAGGACAAGTAACATTTTAAGGTTAGGGGATTTTGATAGACCTAAAATATATTGTGTTTTTAGACACATTTTTATACCTATTTTTGAGATATATTGCTTTAATGGAAGGTATTTGTGTGTTTTTCTTTCAGGTACATGTAAAAAGGTGAAAATTGCTAAGAGGAGTGAAAAATGATCAAATTTGGAGCAAACAGGTGAAAATTGTGCTTAAGTGCTTTGGCGCCTAAGCTACAGATCCAACGCTTAAGCGTCGGTTAAATAGAGAAGGCCGCGCCTAAGTGCTGGAGGCCCCACGCTTATGCGCCAGAGGCATTTATTTTGTGGTTTTCTTCATTTGGCCAAATTTTGAAAAGGTATTTGAGGCACCTATTGGCTAAAGAGGGTAGTTATGACCACTAGGAACAAAAATATTATTAAAAGACTTGAGAAAGGAGGCATCCTTTGGAGAAGAAATTAAATTGGGACACATTTTGAAGAGTTATCAAGGAACCTCTTGGAGATTTATAAAAGAAGGAAGTTGAGACTTTTTGAAGTGTGCTTGGAAGTTCTGAAAAGTATTGGAAAGGGGGAGTTTTTGAGAGAGTTTTGGAGAGACTTTTAGGCACAAAAAATTTACTTTATTCTTTTGCTTTTTACTTTTATTTTGAGAGTTAAGATTGTTGTAAAAGACAAGAGATTCAAAGGAACTTCAAGAGTTTTGTGGAGGATTTGAGATAAGTTTTTATCTTTTGTTTATAAACTACTTTTGGTTTTAATCGAGACTTTTTGTTGGTTTGACGATGATTTCTACTTTTAAACTAAAGTGTGGTTTTATTTTCTCCATAGATTCTGAGTAGTTTTCTTTATCTTTCTTCTTAAAATGGTAAGTAATTAAAGTGTTGGATGCAAATTGTGGAGGGTATTAGTCTTTAATGTTGGAAGAACTTGTGATGATTTAAATCCAAGATCTTCATTTACTTCTTGATTTGGCCTATCCAGATGTTAAAATTAGTTGTGAGAACATGTAAGGATAGGGTTGGTATTGTCTTAGTCAACAATTGAAAAGAACCACATGAGATTATATGAATGAGAATGTAGTTCATATGATTTAATGCAAATAAATAGGACAATAATCGTTGAAGGGTGTAGAGTTAGAGGACTTTAAAGTGTCAGGTTAAAGCCCAAACTTAATTTATTGTTTTAGGTTCTGATACGAGATGTTAGCCCCCATGTGGAGAGAATTGTGGGAACTCTAGAGTGAGAGTTGGTATCTTCCCTGCCTAGCTGGTTTATAGAACTTTTCAAACTTTAAATTTGCTAATGTTCTTTAAAGCATCTCTAGTAAAGGTAAAGAATATAATTGCTCATATTTGGCACAACACAATTTGCATACTTCCATAATAGAATTCCTCTGCTTATTACAGATTCATGATAAGAAGAAATATATTTTAAAATTAATTGCTTTTGTTTTACATAAAGTCAAGTTATCTTTTTAAATTTTTATTGTTTTGTCAAAATATTAAAAATACCAAAAAAGATTTAATTTTTAATTACTATGAGTACATGCCTAGTTTAAGTACTTATCTTTTTAAACTAGAAAGTTTGCTGTTCAATAGAGCATATTGTATAATTTCCCTATCGGTTTGATATTCAGTTCCTAATAAAAAAGTTCTATATTACTTGATAATGATACGTATACTTGTGTAGTATCCCAATATATATATATATATAAATTAGAAAGTTAGATTCTTATTTTCTTCAGGATCAAGTTTTAACTCTGTTGCAAAGTAAGGAAATATAAGTGAAAATATAATCAGAAACATTATTATACTGTTGCATATAAACAGTCGAGATCAGCCTTGGATGAGCAATCAACTCCTCTTGCTCTAAGGATGGTGTGTGCACAATTAATTGAAGTTTGGCTCACTGTGGAGGTGTGGAGAAATTTGTTCTGATTTTAATGCAAATTTCAGTGAAGAAATTGGCTTTGTGGAGTGGCTACGAGTGGCTGAGTGCAAGGGGATTGCATTTGGGATGTTTGGAGAGGCTCTGGTGGTTATTAGGCAGAGTTTCCCCAAGATTTCAAGCACTCTCTTCCTTGGCTATGGAGAGGTCAATTTAAAGCTATGGATGTCGGGTGAAGCTCAGGGCTGGGAGTTAGGTGCTAAAGCATGCCGAGGTGGAGGGAAGAAAGACTCGAGCATCCAATTAGATCGAGCTAAGTCAGGCGTGGTTTAATTTTAGGTTTTGGTTAATGGGGACACCTTTGCGTTGGCTGTTTTTGGCAGCTGAGGTGGTGGCTGGCTAGGGTATGGTCACTTCTTAGCTCAAGGAGGCCAAAGGGTGCTTAATGATGATTAACTCATAATAGTATGGCATGATGGAAAATATATTTTGGGTTAGGCCAAAAAATGGGATGAAATCCCTTAATTTAGGGAACCATTAGTCCATAGCACACCTTGTCTAGTTTAGGTGGGTTTATACAGGTTAATAGGATGCACATGGTGGCTAGAGTGGTCCTTGGTTGGCCAAGTTAGTTTGGTTGGGGCAAATTTGGTGTTGGGTTCATTTGGGTCAAATTAGCTTGGAGTTGAGTTTCGGTTAGGCTAGCCATGACACTGAGCTCAATTAATTGATAAATATTATGTAAATGATTTTCATGAGGAGTTTAGAAAATATTTGGAGTGATTTGGAGTTGATTTGGAGGTTCAATTTGAAGGATTTTGGGCATTTGGTCAACATGGGGGTGTTGGGTTAGACTTGGGTTTAGGTTAGGCTAAGGTTGGGTTAGGTTCAAATTGACAGTTGAAAATGCTCTGTAGGAATGTCATAAAGAGTTTTCAACATAAATTGGGTATCAATTTTGGGGTTTCGACATTCAATTAGATGACATTTAAGGAAATAGCCTGTTTAAGGCAAATTTGGGGGTTTTGGACATGAGTTATAATTACATTAAATTGAGGCTTCACCAAGGCCAATTGAAGGTCCAATTTTATGTGTAGGATTGTAATGAAGAGTTTATGATTTAAATTGAGGCAAATTGAGTAGGCTATGGGGTTTAATTTGGAGGGGTTAAGTCATATGATCAAAATTGGGGGTTTGACATTGATCAAAATTGAGCTCAAAGCATGGGTCAATCAGGAGTAGATTTGATTTAAAATGATCATATGAAAGATTAATTTGAGTTTAGGATTGAAATTGAGGGTAATTGGGGCCAAATTGATGGATATTTGAGGTTTGATTGGGGAAATTGAACCTTTAAAGGAAATTTGGGGGTTTTGGTCAAAATGGTCAAATTGGCCAAATTAGGTTCAACTGAAGGGTCCAAATTGGTTTTGGAGACATTTTAAGAGATTTTGGATGTTTTGGGAAAGGTTGGGCCACCAAGGGTATTTTTGTAGTTTTGGCAAATTTGAAAGTATTTTGGTAATTTTGGCAATTTTGGGTGGTTTTGTGAAATTTGGATATTTTTTAATGGCTTGAAATGATTTTTGAAAAAACTTGGGAATTTTTGGTGACATTGAGAATTTTGGCCAAATTTAGGGTTTCAAGGGCATTTAGGTAATTTGGATGAATTTAGGGGCAAAAGACGAAGATAGATTTTTTTGGTAGAGTTGCGGCACCAACCACTATGTATGAGCTATGGACCAATGAAATCCACATTTGGGTTTTCTAGATACAAACCTTAGCCTAGCGCTAGTGGGTTTAGGAGACCATCTACATGAGTCTCCCAAAAGATCAAAGGATCAAAGCCAACAATTTTAGGTTTAGCGATGCAAGTTAATTGATACACCTAAAATATATAGTGTTTTTAGACACAATTTTAAACCTATTTTTGAGATATTGTGCTTTAATGGAATGTATTTTTTTTTCTTGCAGATATAAGTAAAAATGGAAAAAATGGTTAAAAGAGTGAAAAAGGATCAAATTTGGAGCAAAAAGGTGAAACATTATGCAAAAGAGTTTTGGTGCCTAAGGGCCAGTTCTGGCGCTTAAGCACCGGTTAAACAAAGAATGCCGTGCCTAAGCGCCGAGACCCTGCGCTTAAGTGTCAGTGGCAGTTACTAGATGTGTAAAATTGGTTTCCACGAATTTCGAAGAGGTTTTTGAGGCACCCATTGGCTTAATAGTGGTTGTAACCACTATGGACGAAAATTATCATGAAAGGATGCACCTCTTGAGCAAATACATTGAATCAAGACACAATTTGAAGAGATCCCAAGGAACCTCTTGGAAAACTATAAAAGAAAGAGAAGAGGACTTAGAAAAGAGTCCTGAAAATATTGGCAAGTTTTGAAAGTTCTTCTCTTGGGAGTTAGTTTGGAGAGATTCTTAGGAACCGCTTTTTATTTACTTTATGCTTTTTGTTATTTTCTTTTGGGTGATTGTAAAAGATAAAAGATTCAAAGTAACTTCAAGAGTTTGGTGACGGACTTGAGATAAGTTTTTTATTTTTTTGTTTTAGACTACTTTTGGTTTGAATCGAGACTTGTTGTTGTTTTGACAATGATTTCTTTTTTTAAACTAAAGCATGGTTTTGTTTTCTCAATGGATTATGAGTAGTTTTTTTTATTTTTCTTCTTAAAATGATAAGTAATTAAGTTTTGGATGGAAGTTGTGGAGAGTATTGATCTTTAATGTTGGAAGAAGTTGTTATGATTTAAATCCACGCACTTCATTTACTTCTTGATTTGGCCAATCCAAAAGTTAAAATTTATTGTAAGAATATGTAATAACCGGGTTGTTATTGCCTTACTCAACACTTTGAAAGAATCACAGAGGTTGTATGAATGAGAATGCAGTTAATATGATTTAGTGCAAATAAATAGGGAAATATTCATTGATGGGTGTAGATTTAGAGAACTTTAAAGTGACAATTTAAAGTTCCTAACCTAGTTTATTGTTTTAGGTTCTGATACAAGAATGTTAGCCCCAAGGTGGAGGGAATCGAGGGAACTCTAGAGTGAAAGCTAGTATATTCCCTGCCTAGCCAGTCTTCAAAACTATTCAAACTTTAAATTAGCCAATGTTCTTTATAACATGTCTAGTAAGGGAGAAGAATATTATTGCTACAATTTGGCACAACACAATTTGCATACATGCATAACAGAATTCATATACTTATTACTGATACATGATAAAAAGAAAGATATTTTCATATTAAATACTTTTCTTCTACAAAACTTTAGTTATCTTTTTAAGTTGTCATTGTTTCGTTAAAATTTCAAAAATACCAAAAATATTTAAATTTTAAATTCCTGCAAAAATTATTTTTAGTTTAAGTAATTATCTATTTAAAAATAGAAAAACTTTCTAAAAAGTGCATATTGCATAATCTTCCCTGTGGGTTTGATATTCAGGTCTTAATCAAAAAATGTTATATTACTTGAGAACGATACATATACTTGCATACTATCTCAATATAAAAATATATAAATTAAAAAGTTAAATTCTTATTTTTCTTTAGGATCATGTTTTTCCGTTTTGTTGCAAAATAAGGAAATACATGTGATAAATACCATCATAACTATTACTATACTATGCATAAGCATTAAGTCGGGATAAAGTTTTTAGATTCATTGCCGAGGAAAAAAATAAGTAAATTTCTATTTTGAAAAAGTCTTATTTAAACTTTAAATATTGTATCTTATATTATATTTTATTTTATGTTAGTGTATGCGTAGTTCAAGTTCTGAAGGACTAGTGCCCTACGATTCTGAATTAGAAAGAACTATTAGAAAAATCAGAAAAACCAAAATAAAATTAAAAATCATGAAAAATCTAAAAAAATTACTGAAATAATCAAAATGCTGAAATTCATCAAGCTTTTAGACCTTTAAGAGATTATATCAACCGTACTGCAAATGAACTTCATTTTAGTATTCAAAAACCTACTATAGTGGGTAATCTCTTTGAGCTTAAGCCTGCTATTATCCAAATGGTATCAAATAATCAGTTTGGAGGATCACCAACCGAAGATCAAAATTTACATCTTTCTAATTTTCTAGAATTATGTGCTACATTTAAATATGATGGTGTTTCAGATGATGTCATAAGACTTAGCTTATTTCATTTCTCACTTAGGGTAAAGCTAAGATGTGGTTGACTTTGTTAGCACCTGGATCTTTCAGAACTTGGGGTGATTTAGCATAAAAATTCTTTGCTAAATATTTTCAGTCATAAAAAATTGCGTAGCTTAGAAATGATATTACATCTTTTAATCACTTTAAAGGGGAATCTAATTATGAAGCATGGGAAAAATTTAAAGAACTCTTAAGAAAGTGCCCACACCATGTTATACCAGATTGGTTAATAATTCAAACCTTTTATATTAGATTAATTTGTTCTCTTAGATCTATTATCGATGCCGCTGCTGGTGGTTCATTGATGTCAAAACCATTTTATGAAGCTTATGCTTTAATTGAAGAGATGACTACCAATAATTTTTAATGGCCTTCTGAGAGGATGAATCCAAAGAAAGTAGCCAATATTCATGAAAGTAATGCATTTACTATGTTACCAAATCAAGTTGATGCAATTTCAAAGAAGTTAGACCAATTTGGAAAGAATTTTTCTCAACTAATTTCCGTGATTGAAGAGAATTCATTAGGCAATATGGTAGATTCTCAAACATCATTAGAGACTTTGAATGCCATAAATAATAAGCAGAATTACCCATATTCCAATTATTATAGCCCGGCTTGGAAGAACCATCCCAACTTTAACTGGAATAACAATTCGGTTGGTAATAATCATCAATGGGGGAACAACCAAGTAAACCCATAGGGAAACTGGAACAACCAAGGGAATAATAATTATAGATCTACTTATCATCTTGGAATCAAAATTAATACATAATTTAAGGATAAGATCTTATCTATAGAAGAAGTGATGTTACAAATGAGTAATCAGTTACAAAGTAGAGGAGGTACAGTTAGAAAGATTGAGAATCAACTTAGGCTAATCAGAAGTTCATTAAGTAATAGATCCCAAGGAACACTTCCTAGTAAACTAAATCAAATCCAAAAAAATAGAATATAGAGCAAGTTAAACCTGTACAACTTAGAAGCGGGAGAGAGTTGGAAAGTAGAGTTCAAAAAGAGATTGAAGTAGAGAGAGAAAAATTTGAAGAATCAAAATAGGACACTCCAAAAGATTCTGAAAGATCTATTTCTCCACTGAAAGTTGATTTAAAAAACCACCACCTCCATTTCCTTAGAGACTTGGACAACAGAAGTTGGATAAGAAATTTGTAAAATTTCTGGAAATATTTAAGAAGCTTACATTCAATATTCCATTTACTAAAGCCTTAGAACAAATGAAAAAATATGTAAAGTTTATGAAGGATATTCTCAACAGAGAAAGAAAGTTTGAAGATAATGAGACTTGTCAGTTGCTAGAATCGAAATCCCGTCGCCCGCTTTGGAAAGACATTTTAACTTACATATAGATTTAGGTTTAGAAAAAAATATGAAATCAAACTGACCCCATATTTTTCATAGTTTAAATGAGAAAGCATTGTACCTCAAAACCTGTTACTATCTCAAAGGATAAGCACAAAGCTTGAGGATGAGTCTCACACAAATAAAATGAGAAATGTATGACGTCTGTTTGGTCTACAAAAAAATTTTATTTGCCGACAATTTCTCTTTTTTATATGAAGAATTAATTAGGGTTTATATTAATTTGGGTTTAGACAAGCTTCTTACAAGGGCAGGCCCTTATAGTTAATTACATCTTAAATGACTGAAGTCACCTAAGAAAACTCTCAATAAAAATCAGAAAATCATATCATAAAGGAGGTCAAAATTATATGAATTTTCAACTAGATCGGATGAAGAGGTGTTGAAAGGGAATGGTTCAAATTTGAAACATTTATTGTAGAGTCAAATGGAGGAAGATCGTGGGGATGTCATAGATCCAAAGGAAAACCTTGGTAACTTCCTAGTCTATCCTATGGTTTGGCTTTGGTTTTGAGGATAAGTTTTTTAAGTGTTTCATCGTGCATATTTTATTTGTTAGAGCTTACATTCTTGTGAAAGGATCACACAAATAGCCTAGAAGATGTGAGGATTTAGGTCCCGACGAACGATAACCTCAGAATCCTAAAATGAGTTAGGGCTTAGATTTTACAATAGAGCTATACAAATGCCTAAAGATGAGGTGGGGATTTATGTTGCGTAAGAATATAACCTCAAAAATCTATGGCTTGGTTGTTTAATTCTAAGGAATGAATTAGTTTAGCTGCTGAAGTCATGTTTTGCTATTGAAAATGGTCGTGCTGCCCACCATACTAGCTCCAAGCTCCTTGTTGTGATGAGTTTAAGTTTTCTAGGGTGTCAATTTATGATGTCAAATTAGGTAGCTCTATGGCTGTAGTTTTTTAAGTTTTGATGGGGGATGTTAAAGTTGATTAGAACGACAACGGTTACGATCCCACGGTTCCCTCATTCTGACATCACTATTTTTTATTGGATTCACTTAGTACAAATGAACTTACTAAACTCAACTTAATGAGTTCCATAATTTCATTTAGACCATGGGAAGCCTCATTAACAACCGTAGGTTACCTCCTCCGAGGGGTTCTCAATCATTCGATAGAGACGTCTTAATTTAGCTGTAGTTGTTGTTTTGTGTGTTGTTTGTGATTAAATTATGAGTTTTTTTTTTATATTATGAATGTTCTAGGGGTGAATTGTATCTTGGTTGATTTTAGTTTTAGTTTTGGTTTTGATTTTGTAGCTATCCTGATAGTTTTAGTTTTCATGCAAGGTGACATCATTGTTTAGCATGCAAGTTTTGCAAGTATAAAAAGTATAAGAAAGACAGCACAGTAAACTATAAAAAGCGTACCTTGCGAGTCTTCACGTTTTGCCACCTGAAACTTAAATGCATGTGAGGGCAGTTCATGTAGAGCCAGAAAAGGTTTTGGTAGTTTTTTTAACCCTATGTCATATCTTGGTGGGTCCTTATGATTTTAATTAAGGATGATTTTGTTAAGCAAAGCATATTAAGTTTGGTAGACCTTTAAGGTATCCAATATGTTAGGAGGAAGAAGCAGGTCCATGCTTCCCTCTTATCACTAGGTGAAAGGCCTCGAGCTCATTTAAACATATTATGTTGCTTAATAATTCATCCTATGAATGCTCTAATGCTCAATGAACATTGATGTCCTAATTATCCCTAAGAGTAGGGTAATTATCATTTGTAATTTAATTTTGAAGATTATGTGGGCAAGCTAGTGTTATTGGAACACTTCGCCAAATTTTTTACCTAATTGGGCTTGTGGTGCTTTAAAGTCTTAAATTTTAGCTATGTTTGCTTTTCTAACCCTCATTTAATCAGTATTGATTTAAATCAGATAACTACTAAGCCCTTAAGACCTAGGTTAGTGTCTTCATTAATCTAGAAAAGGTTGAGTTTTAGGTGATCATGATTCATTATTTGAATTTCATTTGAAAATCAAATAGGGGTATTAAATTTATTAATTATTGACTTTAAAAGCCATACCCCTAAGTCCTAGGTTCATTTAATTTTAATAAATCACCAAATTTTAATAATTTAGAAATTTAATATATTATCCTTTTAATTAGGAAAGTGAGGTTAGTTTCTACCTATTAATCCCTTTTTAGTTTCAATCATCCAAACAAGCTGATTAAGATCACAGGCTGCCCATTTCCCTCCTTGAATTAAACCTAAATGTTAAATAAGGCCAAATTCCTAAAACTACACTTTTACCGCTAAGGCTCTAACACTTCATAATTTATCAAATTAAAATAAAATAACTTTGAAATTTTTATCCTACTTTGAAATTTTTATCCTACCTCATTCATGGGTCAATTAAGACATTAGAGGAGAAAATGTGATTTTTCAAAATTTCATGTAATTTATATAATTAATTTCACGCAAAAATGGGATTTTTCAAAGAAACTTTGCTAACTTGACCAAGGTAAATTCTAATCACTTGAAATTTATATTGGAGGTAGTCGTAGGACCAGAGATCCATTTGAACAAAATTGCATGATTTTTTGAATGTTATTTGAATTACTAGAATTATTTTAAATTTTCGGGTATTTCTTAAATATAAAATATTATAAATTGGGATAATTAAGTTTTGTGTTTTTTTAAAAATCTCCTTAATGTCAAAGAACCCAGAGAAGCAAATTTTATATTTTTCAGGTTTTTCTTTGATTTATTGGAATTGTTTTAGTTGGAATCCATTTTTTAGCCTTTAAAATTTATTTTAAGCTTCAAAATACAATATCTTTATTTAGAAAATCAGGAAAAATATTCTAATTTCTTATGAATGCTTAGAAAACAATTTAGAATATTTCCATGAATTTAACTATTTTTGTGATTTTTTATGAATTTTTAATTATTTAAATATTTAATATGGGCTTAAAAATGAAGTTTTTAATTTAAACAATATTTTATTTTTATAAAATTACCCTGGTTAAAGAGAACTAAAAAAATAAGTTTTCATAATTTTTTCGAGTTATCTTTTGAACATTAAAGAGCATTTTAGTGCCAAAAAAGATGTTTAACTTGAAAATTCTATTTAGGCCATCAAATGGACTCAAAATGCTTTGAACTTTTTATGGGGAGTTCCCTGTATCTTAAACAATATTGGATATGAAAAATCAAGTCATTTTGATGTTTGTGTTTTCCAAAATTAATTACCTCAGTGTTTTAGGGTTTAGGCAAATTAGATTTATTTTGAATGACTTGGCTCACAACAAATTTTCCTAAAGGTTCTCTGGTCATCATAAACCATCCAAACTTTTCTTCGATTTCTCCAAGCAACATGCTAATTATTATGATTAATTTATGCAAATAATATACATAAACGTTAAAAATATGGATCACTGTCTAGAATTCTTCTCTGACTTTGGAAAAATCAAGGAATGTTCCCCTTGACAGAGGCTACAACATGCCAAAAATTTAAGCTATGGTGAAATGCCTATATGCATGAAGAATCATAAGACGCCTAATACTAATTGATTTTTTATAAATCAAATTTGCATCAAATGGACACAAAATTTATTCCACATTATTCTCCTCTGTTCACTGAGGAAGAAGGTATTTTTATTTTATTTTTGTGATTCTTCTACACCAAGATATGGATTATTGAAGTTAAGGATCATTTTCTGAATTTTTTAATTCCCTATTTATCTATTTCAACGTACGACACCACATCATCCTAGGCGGCTTTGAAGCTCCAAGCGGTGCGCTCCTGTTCAACGTCGCCATCCACTTCATCGCTAACTCGGCCCATGGTTTTTGTCCCAAAGTGCTGTCCGACTTCATCTTGACCGTCCATATGATACACGCTTGATCCAACAGCGCTCCATCATCATCCCCGATAGCCTAGCCCGAGAACCGTCCATCTTCCATGCTTGATATCTCCTTCATTTCTCAACCAAATTAGGTGATTTTTTATTAAATGCTCGTCTAAACTAGAGGAACATATCCATAAGGTTAAGATGCCATGAAATTAAGCCCAAGCAAATGGAGAATTAAAAGAAGCTCGGAAGGAGAAGAAGTTCAATACCTTGGCTCTCAGAAAGGAAGCTTCAATCATAGATTCTTGGCACATTTGTTGGATCCAAGGAGGCTAAGGATTGAGCCTCTTGCTGTGGTGTAAGGTCTAGTTATGAATTAAACTAAGCTCGATTTCATGTGTTGGTCTAGAGCTATGTTAGGGGCTCTTACAGATGGGTATTTGATGGGGCTTTGCCTTCTCTTACTATTGTGAAGATGTGGGCACAAGTAATTAGAGTTTGGTGGAGTTTTAAGGGATATTTTGTTTCTTCTCTAATTTTCAAGCTCAAAATTAGGGTTAAATAGGAGGAATTAGGACAGTTGAGTGATTGGATTGCACTCTAGAGGTCTTAAGGAAGTTCAGGGAGTGATTTAGAGGTCTTTCTCTGAGAAAATTTCAGTACCCCTCTCATGGACGTCAGGGGGGAAGCTTTTACAAAAATGGCTAAGGGGTGGTTGTCATGGCCAATTGAGGGGTGAAAAATGGTGCTTATGTGGAGGGCAGAGAGGCTCTAACATCTCATTTAGGTGAGGTGGCCTCTTGGTTTGATTTAGGTGAAGTTCAAGAGGAGGTGGTCCTTGGTTTTGGCTTCTCCGGTGACAAGGCCCATCGGCCATGGCAAGGGGAGGTGGCTAGGAGCTCAGGGAACCTAAGAGAATATGTCACAAGAATTTAATGGGCTAAGGTTTACTTTTGGTAGAAAGATCTTAAGCCTAAGAATATTTGGAAAACTTATCCCTTAATTTAGGGGTACATTTGTCCATGGCTAACTTAACTTGGGTTAGGTGAGTTTTTGCTCAATCTTAGGGTCCAACTAATGGCTGTGGAGTCATTAAATTGATGGCTTTGGGGTACATAGGCTACATTTAATGCATGGGTCCAAGTGGATGCAAATGACCAAATATTATGTTTGGGCTAGGTTAGCCATATAAATTGGTCCAAATAAATGTTTCATTTTGTGTAAGTGATTGTAAGAAACAATTTTTCTGTAGGATGAAAAGTGTTTTGAGTTCAATTAGTGGGTCAATTTGAAGGATTGTGGAGATTTGGTCAATTTGGCCATGTTGGGCTAGACTTGGGTCTAGATTGGGTTAGCCTTGGGCTAAGTCCAATTTGATGGTTGAAATGGTCAATAGGAACATCATGAAGACTTTTCAACATAAATTGGGTGAAAATTTTGGGGTTGAGGCATTTAATTTGATGAGATTAGGTCATGTGACCAAAATTGGGGCTTTGATCTAAATGAAAATTGGGCTCAAAGCGTTAGCTAATTGTGCTTGGATTTGATTTATTTTGATCACATTGAAAATGAATTTGAGTTTGGGATTGATATTTGGGGAGATTGGGATCAAATTGATGGAAATTTGAGTTGAATTTGGGGAAATTTGGGCCTTTAAAGGCAAATTTTGTGGTCTTTGTCAAAGATGGTCAAATTGGCCAAATTCGGTTATGTGGTAGTTGAGAAAAATGAAATTGGGAATATTTAAAATATTTTGGGAATTTTTGGGCTTTTTTTAGAATTTATGAAATTTTGGGCCAGGAGGGGCATTTTGGTAATTTGACAATTTTGAGTTATTTTGGGTAATTTTGGTGTTTTCAAAAGGCTTGAAATGATTTTTGAACAAGTTTGGGTATTTTGAATAAATTTGGGAATTTTGACCAAATTTAGGATTTCAATGGTACTTAGGTAATTTGGGGGAGTTTATGGGCAAAAGGTCAGGCTGAGTATTTTGGGCAAAATTGGGGAACTAACCACCAAAAGTAAGCCATGGACTAATGGAAACCCCATTTGGGTCCTCTAGGTACTGGTCTTAGCTAAACCCTAGCCTAGGGCTAGCAGGTTTAGGGGACCATCTACATGAGTTTCCCAAAGGATCGAGGGACCAAAGTCAGGAAATTCTTGGTTTAGGGTAGTGAGTGATTGTGAGTGAAGTGAGTACCTTAGCTCTAGCCCAACACCCAAGGTCAACCCTAAAGTAAAATATCATTATGAAACTCTCCTTAAGCTTCCCTATAATGACCCCACCTACTAAGTGCTAGAGGTTAGGACCAATATGTGGAAATTTAAGTTAAATAAAGAAGAGTTTGAAATTGCTAATGGTGAGGGTGCCCTTTTCTAGTTCTCTAAGAATAGTCAATATGAAAGTCCAATGGCTAGTCCCTAGGCTACTAAAGAGAAAGACTAGACCTCAACCAAAAGTTAGGTCAACAAATGGACCCCTAATAGATGTGGTGTGTCGGACAAGCACACCGCGCGTATTGGCGTTGAACGACAAGATCAACAAAACTAATACAGACTTCCAAGTCAACAGACCTAGAAGAAATGTGTAGAGTTGTGTGTGTTGTTTGTTTCTGCTGGGAAAGATAGAAAGTGAATATTTGATCAAAGTTAAGAAGTAGGGACTCTAGCTGGGGAGTGAAGAGTGGATTTTGAGTTATGTGATTTCAGGAATTTATAGAGGATGTGAATCAGTTTGTAAGTGCTAACCCGGGGGATTAGAAATTTAGGGATTAATATTAGAAGAGGGTCGAAAGTTAAGGACCGACATTGAAAAGAGAGGAATCAAGAGTTAGGAACTGATCCAAAGACAAGGATTGAAAGTTAAGGATCAATCACAATAGATAGAGAGTCGGAAGGTAGGGACCAATCTCAAAAGGGTGAATCTGAGGTTAAGGATTGATTCTATAATGAGAATTGAAAGTTAATGATCAAGCTCAGAAGAGAGCATTGGAAGGTAAGGACCGACCTCAAAAGTAGTGAATCAAAAATTAGGGACTGATTCAAAAATTAGAATTGAAAGGTAGTGATTAATCTCAAAAGAGAGCGACGGAAGGTTAGGACCGACCTTAAAAGGGTGAATCAGAAATTAGGGATTGATTCAAATATAAGAATTGAAAGGTAGTGATCAATCTCAAAAGAAAGCGTTAAAAGGTAAGGACCGATCTTAAAAGAAGTGAATCATAAATTAGGGACTGATTCAAAAATGAGAATTGAAAGGTAATGATCAATCTCAAAAGAGAGCGTCAGAAGGTAAGGATCAACTTCAAAAGTAGTGAATCAGAAATTAGGGACTGATTCAAAAATGTGAATTGAAAGGTAGTGATCAATCTCGAAAGAGAGTGTCAGAAGGTAAAGACCAACCTCAAAATGGAGAATTAGAAATTAGGGACTGATTCAAAAATGAGAATTTGAAGGTTGTATGAATGAGACTGTAGTTCATATGATTGAGTGCAAATAAATAAAGAAATATTTATTGATGGGTGTAGAATTAGAGGACTTTAAAGTGATAGGTTAAAGCCCTCAACTTGGTTTATCTTTTTAGGTTCTGATACGAGAATGTTAGCCCCCAGGTGGAGGGAATCGAGGGAACTCTAGAGTGAGAGCTAGCATCTTCCCTGCCTAGCCGGTCTTCAGAACTATTAAACCTTTAAATTAGCCAATGTTTTTTATAGCATCTCTAGTAAGGGTAAGGAATATTTTTGCTCCTTTTTGGCACAATACAATTTGCATACATCCACAATAAGTTCCTATACATATTACTAATTCATGCTAACAAAAAATATATTTTCATATTAAGCACTTTTCTTCTATAAAAACTTTAGTTCTCCTTTTAAGTTGTTACTGTTTCGTTAAAATATCAAAAATATTTAAATTTTAAATTCCTACAAAAATTGTATTTAGTTCAAGTAATTATCTTTATAAAAATATAGAAACTTTTTAAAAAGTGCATATTGCATAATCTTCCCTATGAGTTCGATATTGAGGTCTTAATCAAAAAGTCTTATATTACTTGATAACGATATGTATTCTTGCGTAGTATCCCAATATAAATATATATAAATTAAAAAGGTAAATTCTTATTTTTCTTCAAGATCAAGTTTTTAATTTTGTTGCAAAATAAGGAAATATAAGGGAAACTTACTATCAGAACTATTACTTTACTGTGCATAAGCATTAAGTCGGGATCATTAGTTTAGGTGATAGTAAGTGTAAGTGAGTAAACTAACTACAGACCAACACCCAGGGTCAGCCCTAAGGTTAAGCAGTCCTATGAGGACTATTCTTGAGATCCACCATACTGACCTCACCTACTAAGTGCTGGAGGTTAGGACCAATATGTGGAGTTTCAGTTTGAGCAAAGAGGAGTTTAGCGTTTATAATAGTGAGGGTTTGTTTTCTAGTTTTCTAAGAATAGTCAACAGGAAAGTCTTATGGCTAGACCCTAGGCTCTAAAGAGAGAAAACTAAACCTCAACAAAAAATGAGGTCAACAATCTTCGTAGATCTTCAACCAAATTCAGAATTTTTTATTCCTAGAGGATCTTTTGCTCAAGGAGAAGACATCTATACAGATGGTTTGTCGTGAATCAAAGATTCACTTCACAATGTGTGAAAACTGAGTCGTTTTTAGGGGTTTAGGTTGTACCTGACTTTGATGAGATGATGCCACAATCAAGATTGATAAGAGCTATAGTTATATCCTCACGAAGCTTCTTTAGTGTGCAATTGGAAGTAAAATTGGGCAGGATAAATCCAACCCAAAACAACTCCACGGGTTGGTCTTGTAATAGGTTAGAGCTCATGGGAAGGCTCAATTTCTATTGAGAACTTCTTTGTATGGCTCAGGGATGGTGTTGGAATGGTCAATTTGAGGTTTTGAGTGATTTAATGTCAAACCCAAATCTGTCTTGGATTTGGAGACTGAAATTGGAAAAGAGGAATGGAGGCCAGAGGATGAAACTATGGGGGTTCAACTCCTTATATTTTTGGTAATAATTTCTCGCTTGTGTGTTTTAGGAATTAGGACTATCTCTTGGTCTCTCCTCCTCATGGGAGCTCTCAGGCTAGCTCTTTAATAGCAATTCATTGCCATGGTTGAGCTCGGGTTCACTTGGGGAAGGAGATGGAGGTTGTATCTAGTATATGGATAAGTCTTCTAGCCATAAATAATTAAGGAGGTAGTGATGCACCCCTAACGTGTTTTGTTTTTGTGCGTCTTTTATGTCACTTCAATTTCCCTGAGATGGTGCCTAAAACTTCACCCGACTCACAATTACATAGAAATTTAGCTTTCAAAACACGGCCAAAAACTTTACGCAATTTTTATTTAGCATCTAATATACAAAATTGAAATATTATGAAATATAGCAAATAGTTCACACACTATGGGTTCTACGCAAGTGGACCTATCACTTCAAGTAATATAGGACTTTCAGATTAAGCCCCGAATATTGATCCTATAAGGAAGCAAGGAATGATTTCCTTAGTCAAATTCCAGTCTACTACTATTAGTCCTTAGTTTGGAATGTCGATTAAAATGGTGTTTTATCTAGCAACTACTCCTAAATGTGAATGTTAAATGTATGGATAGTAACTATTCCTAAATGTAAATATTAATTCTGAAGATAACGCTTTCTGAATGAGTTGGTTTGGAGAATTTTAAGAAATTAAAAACTACTTTTCTTAATTAGCAAATTGGATAATGTAAAGGAATGAGATACATTAAATATTGTATGTGCCAAATATGAGCAATTTTAACTCTCTACCCGGATTCAGTGTTATAGAAAATAATTGGCCAATCTCAGGTTTAGTCCTTAAATCTATGGTTAAGTTGGAAGGATACTGGCTCTCACTCTAGAGATCCCACTTCCCTTCCACGGAAGGCTAACACTCAATTTAGTTATTATACTCTAAGACAAAATTAGGGATTTTAGTCTGTCACCCTAAAATCTTCAATTCTACACCCAACAATAAATATATTTCCCTATTTATTTTCACTTAACCCCCATGAACTTCACCATCCATGGAATTTGAATGTGGTTCCACTTTGTTGAGAATTACACCACCCTCTCGGGTCTTAATGCACTTACAACAAATTTTAACACTACAATTGGGCCCTTATTGTAATATAAATTAAGTGCAAGTAAAATCCATCACATCTAATATACAAAATTGAATTATTATGAATTCCATCTGTCGTAGGATTTATTTAATCCCTCAAAGATTTATGATGATTTTCAAATTTATTATTTTGAATGTTTTCCATTTTCATTTCTAGTTCTTCAAGTTCTTTCTATTTTTTATTTTTTTTCTTTTTTCTAACTCAGGATCATAACGCAGAAGTCCTGCAAATCCTTTATTTTGCATAGGCAATACAACAAACAATTTATTAACAATTAAACAAATAAAACAAAAGCTATATTCAACACAACAAAATATTTTCAAAAACACCTTATTTTTCACACAAACAATTTTTTCATAACACCTTTTCATACAAAAGAACACTTTTCAAAAAAAACTAGTTTTTATGACACTATAATTTTTCCAAGTCTATGCTTAATTACTTCAAATAAAATTCTTCTAAAGCTCTTAACAAAGCTTCCCCGACAACGACGCCACAAACTTGATGTGCCTCTAACATGTGTTGTTTTTGTGTGTGTTTTATGTCAATTCAATTCCCCTGAGATGGTGCCAAAAAATTGACCTGACCTGCAATTATGTAGTGATTTAACTTTCAAAAGACGATAAAAAACTTGAACTAATTTATATTTAACAACTAATATAAAAAATTAAAATATTAAGAAATATAGAAAATAGTTCACACACTATGGGTTCTACGCAAGTGCACGTATCACTTCAAGTAATATAGGACTTTCTGATTAAGCCTCGATTATCGATCCCACAAGGAAGTGAGGAAAGATGTCCTTAGTCAAATTCTATTCTACTACAATTAGTCATTAGTTTGGAATGTTGATTAAAATGGTGTTTTATTTAACAACTACTCCTAAATGAGAATGTCAAATGTAAGGATAATAACTATTCCTAAATGTAAATATTAATTCTAAAGATAACCCTTTCTTGATGAGTTGGTTTGGAGAATTTTAAGCTGTTAAAAACAACTCTTCTTATGTAGCAAATTGGATAATGTTAAGGGAAAAGTTACATTAAATATTTTATGTGCCAAAATTGAGCGGTTAATTCTCTACTCTGATTCAGTGTTATAAAAAATCATTGGCTAATCTCAGGTTTAGTCCCTAAATCCGTGGTTAGGCTGGGAGGATACTGGCTCTCACTCCAGAGCTCCCACTTCCCTTCCCCTGAAGGATAATGCTTGCTTTAGTTCTTAAACTCTAAGGCCAAATTGGAGATTTTAGTCTGTTACTTTAATTCAATGCCTAAGAATAAATGTATTTCCCTATTTATTTCCACTCAACCCCCATGAACTTCACCATCCATGGAATTTGAATGTGGTTCCACTTTATTGAGAATTACACCGCCCTCTCAGGTCTTAATGCAATTACAAAAACTTTTAACACTACAATTCATGCATAATTGTAATGTAAATGAAGGGCCAATAAAAACCATCACATTTATAATTAAAACTTCTTCTAGCAAGCACCCCAAT
The DNA here is from genome assembly GCA_003013225.1 of Phalaenopsis aphrodite. Lineage (NCBI taxonomy): Eukaryota > Viridiplantae > Streptophyta > Magnoliopsida > Asparagales > Orchidaceae > Phalaenopsis > Phalaenopsis aphrodite. Next base: position 6,886 of record NEWO01001468.1, on the reverse strand, counting down.
ATCCTAAACATGAATCCTACTCATTGTAAAAGAAAAGCTAAAGAAAAATAACAGCATAATCTTCTCATGCAACTATTTTCAAAAGAGAAGAAAGAGTAAGAGAAACACATCACACAGCACGAAGAAAACACAATGAAAAACTTCAGTAAATCAAAGAAAATCCACTTGATAAGCGTTTACAAAATCATAAGATACTGAAGAATACAATACTTAGCTTTTTTACCTTGAAAGAAAGTTGAAAATCTCTCCCACAAAGTCTCGCGCGGATCCATGCAATGCTATAACATTTCCTTACATATTCTCTCAAAATCCCATCACCAATCTCTCCAAAAAGGTAGAAATCAATATTTCTACTCATATTCTAAGATCTCTAAAAATTCTCCACATTTTTCCACTCACACAAACACAGTTTTTCTGAAATAAAAGCACTCTATTATAGTGTACGGATGAATTTCCCAAGAGATGCCTTAAGCAACCTTCTAAAAAGTGTCTAAATTCATTAAATCATTTAGAAAATTGCCAAGCATCATGTTCAAATTGTCTTGGGTGCTGTCGGCGCCATTCTCTCAGCTTTTTCTGTACTCTGGAGCTGTTGGCGCCCACCCTGCGTAGCTCTACTATTTTACTTTGTTTGGCTCTATTTTAGCTCTGTTTCGCCATGTTTCAGTTGCATTGTGTTTTAGAACAAAATTTTCTTTCTTGCTCATTTTTCCTCCAAATTGCACCATTTTTTCTTCTTTCTCTCTAAAACTCCATTTCTTGTCCCTAAAACTAAAAATATACAAAATAATACATTCTTTTAAACTGCAATATCATTAAAAATCAAAAAAATAAATCATAAAAAATATATAAAAAAGTAGTCACTTTTAGGCGTAACAAAATCCCCTAAGCTTAAATGTTACTTGTCCTCAAGTAACACATTTACTACATAAACGTTATAACTAATGGTAGAGATTTTATCTTCTAAATTTCTATAATTTGGTCTACAAAATATAATAGCACAACTTAAGAAAAAATTTTAACAACTTAAGGCAAAACTAAAAGTATAGGAACATCTAATAGTCAAGTCTAAGCATTCTGATTCTTTATTCATTTCAAGAAGAATTTTAGTTTGTCATATTAAGTCACTTAGAATATCCATATGAAAAAGAACTTCATGAAAACTTTTTTAGTAAGGATAATAATACCCAAATAAAAGTTTAAAAAACCTAATAAAGCCTTCTTCCTCAAGTTGATTCAAGTGAAGCCAATATTTGATTAGGCATCTCCTCAAGCTTTTTCTCACATACTTTTCCTTTCTTTTTCTTTTCTCTTTCTTCATTTCTTTTCCTTTTAGGATTAGTTTTAATCCTTTTTTTTTCTTTTTCATGTGAGGATTACTATACCTGGATAGCCTTTAATAATTTTGAGCTTCACTATCCTCTTCTTAAAGTTAAAAATTTTTCACATTCCTTCGCTTTATAAATTCATATTAGCTTTGACAACTTTTCATAAATCCTCATTTTTTCTTCTTACAAGAAACTCTATAATTCTTAATACTTAAAAAATACATTTTCCTTTACTTTAAATAGAAAAAGCATAGTCTTATTCTTTCGTACCAAATATCTTAACTCTAGAATCAACTTTCATTATTAAAAACTTTTACTTAAGTCTACTATATATTTAGAAACAAAAATATAGTTATCCAAAGTTAGCCTCTAATATGAAAGTTCATGTTAAATTAAAATTTTAAAATATAGCTAATTAAGGACAAATAAAATTTAGTTTCATTCTCTTAAGGAAATTTTTCTTCCCCCAAACTTAAATTTTTAAATATTTTTCAATCAAATCTGTAAAATGTAGCAGGAAGAAAATGTAAAAGTTGAATCTATTAACAACTACAACATTCTATCAAATTGATATGCATTCATAATCAGCATAGAATGACTGTAAGAGAAAGTAAATCTAGCTTAAAGCATGCATGCAATAATAATAAACTAAAAGGAAGTATACTTAAGTTTAAATGCTATTTTTGTTCCTACCCACAAACTTAATTTTTAACATGTATAGCATTTAGTGCAGAAAATATAAGTAGGAAAAAAAATAGTTTAGAATATTTTTCTATCACAAATCTCTATAAAAATCTACAATTATTTATTAGGATAGAAAATATGTAGTGGAAACAAAATCTAAACTAAACATTCCAGAATGAAATTAGCTAAACAAAAGTCTAACTAGCATAACATGTATTAGCATTGGAATACAAAAATGTTCTTCAAGTCCTATATGTTATTGTAACCATAAATCAGGTCAATTCTTCCTTTAACTCATTGGATCTCACTAACTTGCTTCCAATTTCTAGCAGAATCACTACACAAATATATTGGGTACTTATAAATGATTTTATAGATTTTAATCCAAAAGAAAAGATTATCCCTGATACATTTGGTCGCAAACACCAACCCCATGTGTCACCATATCCCATTAATTAAACACCTCTAGTAGGTAAAAAGACAGTTTAAAATCATCCACATGTTACTCAAGAAATAGGTTAGCTACTCCTATCAAATGAATACAAGGTCAAAGATAAGAAGTAAAAAAAATGAGATGGAACTGTCAATCTTAAAATTCATGATGTCTCTTGTGAAACTCAAGTCCAGGTGAGACCTGAGTTGTAGTGGACTTGTCAATCCAACTACTATACGAGAACTTACAATTCTAACGATAATAAGAAGTTAAGAAATCATTTCCCTCATGACACACAAAAAGCAAATCAAGCCATTAACAATCGAAACATCTACCAAACATCAATCAAATTAATCAATGCACACTAAAGTAAACACAATAGATCACTAACAATCATAAATCTCAAGCATATTAAATCTAACCACACTGATAAATATGGGTTGCCTCCCATAAAGTGCTTTGTTTAACAACATCAGCCCGATAAATGATTCCACCGGGATCAAAATTCCATTTCAGTAGTCCTTAATCAATCACCCAATCTTTTCCAGATCCATGAATTCCTCCAAAGTCCTCGAATTTATTTTTTCTTTAAGCTCTTCCTTTTTAGATTGATTCATATCCTTAATCCTTATATTTCTTTCTAGATCCAAAATTCTTCCAGTGGTTTTCTTAATTTTCATACTATTATCATTCTTAAATTTTATAAAAAATGAATCTTTATAAGATACTTCATGATCTCCCAAATTTTAGATCTGATTACCTCTAGATAATTCAGATTCTAGATCAAATTCTTCTAGGTTAAACTTGTCTTTCAATTCTTCCCCTTTATACTGAGTAAATGGTAGAGGTGGTCTTTCTATATTTATCTTACTTGAGGAAATAGGTTTTTCTAATTTAGTAAAAAAAATTTCATTGGTTTTTCAATATCCTTATCCTCATTTCTCAACTCAAAGTTCTTTTAAAAGATATCCTTAAATTCTCTTCTAAATATTTGTTCGATAAGTTTAAATTTCCCATCATTCATCTCCTTATGGTTTATCTGAGGGTCACTTGGTAAAATCTCTTGGGGGTAACTGTTAATTACATTAATAATATGCCTCAGCATCAGAAACTCATTCATTTTGTCTGTATACCTCAGAATATGCCTTTCAGTGACTTTGAATAACTCATTCATACGAGATCATTTACTAATTTCGTCATTCAATTCAAGTTCATCTTGTGATTGAGTCGAATATGACGATATAAATACTGGTGGTGTAAATGAATTCTTTAAATATATAGGCTTTAAAATTATATCTGGTATATTCATTTTAAGTTCATGAGATTTTTTAACAGATGGAAATAAAAGTTTACTATTTTTGGTAACGTCCATCATTTCACACCTCTCCTGAACATACATACAATCTTATTTAAACAACATTTTACACTCATCATGAAAGTCCAATTTGATCTCATCTTTTAACTTACTCTCAAAATTGTTTTGGAAATGGTCTTTACTTAGATAATCAATTTCATCCATCCAAAAAAAATCATCATTATTTCTCTCAACTGGATATTTCATAGACTTTAACACATCAAAAGTGACTTCTTGATCATTAATATTCATAGTCAACTCACCTTTTTTCACATCTATCATAATTTGTCTAATAACAAGAAAAGGTCTACCCAAAATATTGCAAATTTCTTTATGTTCCACCATATCTAATACAATAAAGTTCATAGGAAAGATAAATTTATCCACTTTAACAATCACGTCTTCTATAACCCCTTTTGGATAAATTATAGATCGATCAACTGACTGAAGTGTTACAGTAGTGGGAGAAATATCGGTTAAACTTAACCTTCTAAATATAGATAAAGGCATCACATTAACGCTCGCTCCTAAATCACATAAAGCTTTTCTACATAATCTTTCTCCAATTGCATAATTGTAAAGCTATAAGGATCTTTTTATTTATGAGGAAGCTTTTTCTGAAGTATAGCAATGAACTCCTCACTTAGTGCAACTGTCTCGTATTCGCTAAATTTTATTTTCTTATTTAATATCTCCTTCATAAACTTTGCATAACTTGGCATCAGTTCCAAAGCTTCAGCGAAAGGAATATTTATCGTTAACTTTCTAAGTTCTTCCATAAATTTTGTAAATTGTTTATCCAACTCTTGATGTCTAAGTCTTTGAGAAAATCGAGGTGGTGGTCATTCTAAATTGATTTTAGTAGGAGATATTTATTTTTTGAGACCTTTAGAGACATGTTCATTAGGTCTTCTAATTTCCTTTATTTCTTTTACAACTTCTTTCTCTTTCTAACCACATCCTTTATCTCTCTTCCACTTCTTAATTGAACAACTTCTACTTGTTCATTATTATTCTTTTTAGGGTTGACCTCAGTGTTGCTACAAAGTGTTCCTTAGGGTATATTGCTAAGTGAATTAGCAATTTATCTCAGTTGAATCTCTATGTTTCTAATCGCAGCATTTTGACTTTGCAACTGGTTTACGATTTGCAATTCCACATTTTCTATGGACATCTTCTTTTCCTCAAATTATCGATCATTGTTAGAGTTAAGCCAATATGAAGGTCTATAATTTGTGTTCTTATGTTTGTTCTAACTTTCATTAGGAATTGCATGATTATTTCCCATTATTGGTTTCTACCTCCAAATAGTGTGATTCCGGTTAAAATTAGGATGGTTCTTTCAACCTGGGTTGTAAAAGTTATAATACAAGTTTTTTATGGTATTTAAAGTCTCATATGATAAGTTAGAATCAACCATATGCCCTAATGAACTTTCCTCACTTACAGGAGTAAATTGAGGCTAGTTCATTCCAAATTGGTCCAACTTTCTTGATATTACCACAACCTGAGATGCAAGAATTGCAATCTCATCTATATCATGAACACTGGCTTCATTTTTATGATTTACCCTTGTAAAGGGCCATTGAAATTCATTTATAGACATTTCTTCAATTAATGCTTATGCCTTATTAAATAATTTTGACATTAATGATCCACTAGTGGCAGCATCAATTGTAAACCTAAGGGATTCTACTAACCCATTGTAAAAAGTTTGAATGATTAACCAATCAAGCAGAGCATGGTGTGGAAACTTTCTTAAGGGTTCCTTAAATCTTTCCCATGCTTCGTATATTGATTCCCCTTCATAGTGACTAAATGAGATAATATCATTTCTAATTTTAGTAGTCCTTGAAGGTGGAAAATACTTTGTTGGGAATTTTTGAGTTAACTCCTCCCAATTCTTAATAGATCCAGGTGCTAGTGAGTATAACAACATTTTAACCTTATCATTTAGTGAGAAAGGAAAAAGCCTTAGGCTAACAACATCTTCTGACATTCCATTATAACAAAATCTAGCACAAATTTCTCGAAAACTGGATAAATGTAAATAAGGATCCTTTGAAGAAGTTCTTTCAAAATGGTTGTTCTGAGCCAGCTGGATAATATCTAGATTTATTTAAAATTAGTCAGCTTCTGTGATAGAGGTTTGTATATGAATTCCATCAACCCCTATGAACTTCACCATCCATGGAATTTGAATGTGGTTCCACTTTATTGAGAATTACACCGCCCTTTCAGGTCTTAATGCAATTGTAAAAACTTTTAACACTGATATTCATGCCTAATTGTAATGTAAATGAAGGGCCAGTAAAAACCATCACATTTATAATTAAAACTTCTTCAAGCATGCATCCCAATATCCTAAAAATGAATCTACTCATTGCAAAAGAAAAGTAAAAGGAAAATAATGGCATAATCTTCTCATGCCACTATTTTCAAAAGAGAAGAAAGAGTAAGAGAAACACATCACAAAGCACAAAGAAAAAAATGAAAAACTTCATTAAATCAAAGTAAATCCACTAGTTAAGTGTTTACAAAATCATAAGATGATGAAGAACACAATACTTAGATTTTTCCCGTTGAAAGAAAGATGCAAATCTCTCCCCAAATATCTCCCACTGATCCATGCAATTCTAGAATATTCCCTTACAAATTCTCTCAAAATCCCCTCACTAAGCTCTCCAAAAATGTAGAAATCTACATTTCTACTCGTAATCTAAAATCTCTAAACATTATCCACATATTTTTACTCACGCACACACTTTTTCTGACATAAAAGCACTCTATTATAGTGTAGGGATGAATTTCCCAAGAGATGCCTTACACAATCTTCCAAAAAGCGTCCAAAATGGATGCTGTCGGCATCATTTTGGGCTCCGCAAGAGCCATTTTTGTCATTTTCTGCATTCTGGCACTGTCAGTGCCTACCATGCGCAACTCCACCATTTTGCTTAAATTGACTCCATTTTAGCTCTGTTTCATCCCGTTTTAGTTGCTTTGAGTTCTAGGATAGAATTTTCTTTCTTGCTCATTTTTGCTCCAAATTGCACCGTTTTTGCTTCTTTTTCACCAAAACTCCATTTC
>NEWO01001467.1:78365-92126 GCA_003013225.1 Phalaenopsis aphrodite | reverse complement strand
CTTATCTTATTATCACTAAAATTGGTAGTGCATTAATTTCATCTTACCATACATTATGTTGGTCAACATAATGTTATATCTTGTGTCAACATGTTTTTTCTCTATAGATATTTGACAAAATATTTAAGCAATTTCAACGTTATGAAGATTTGAATGTTATGAAGATTTTGTTTAAGACTCTTCTCTTATAAATATTTGACAAAATATCTTTAAAAATATTTGTTTAAGACTCTTCTCTTACTTCCCATTTATGTGAAATAATGAACTTAATATAAATGCAAGGGCAATTGGTAAGCTTGAATTATGTAATGCAATTCATGTGGATAGATGAGGAATCCCATAAATCTGAATTAAGCTTGTGGATGGCACAGCTTAACCGTCCACAACAAACTCGTCAAGTCTTACCTTTGAATTTTTTCAAGGGAACTCCAGTGGTAAAATAGCCGTGTATAAGGATGACGATGCATTCTAATGCACCAACGTCGATGTAGAACCACTTCTTAATAAGAAGTGACACAGTTGTTTGTGAGAGATTTCGCTGCTAAGGAGCAGCAGGACGAGAAAAAAAGCTAACAAACTCTGGTAAATGTTATTATAATTATATCTATATTGATTGAAATTATTTCTTAGTTTTTAGTTCACAACCTTGGTTTGGTTTTTGTGAATTCTTTTCAAAGTCAGACGACAGGCATGTGGGGTGTGGCAATCTCATATAGGTGAAATTCTTTTGAGGGAAAATTTGGGTGGTAGAAATGTCAAAAATAAAACTAGATGTTAGACATGTAAAAAAATAATTGGGTGATCCATGCGTAAATGCCTCACATACAAACTAATTTGGTATGTATGTGAAAGCCACAAGTATAATTTTGTAAGGAGTCTGACCTACATGAGAAAATATTACGTCCGATTGCGACTAATCGTCAAGCACCAATTTGACATGGCCGGGCCACCAAGCTTGTATGCCTTTTTGTCGCTCGGCAGTTATGTAGATGACGAATGCAATATTTTTTTATATGCGGATGAATGACACAATATTTCTAATTTTGTGGCCTAAAGGGTCAAAGGTGTTCTGTTTGGAGGAAACTCAAAATTCTTGTTTTCCCCAAACCAAGGTTTGTTAGGTATCTTTTGTCTTCATTGAGGGCAATTGCGTGGGCTTGAAGGCGCGGGACTGGAGAGAGAGTATATTAGAAAAAGTAACAGAAGAAGAAGGAAAGTGGGGGCAATGAGCTTATTGCGGAGCTGCTTCACTTTTCTTATGAAAGCTTCTTGCGGGATCTACCTAGCCCGAAAGTACAATTTTTTTGACATGAGGAAGCTTGTTCTCTTGAGGCTTGCAATCAGAATGCAGTAGGAGGAGATCTACCGCAAGCCTAACTAGGGTATTTTTTATGTTGGTAGTGTCTGGTAGATCCATAATCAATTTTTTTTCGATTGATACTCGTGATTAACAAAATCTTGAAAATTATTTTAGAGGGCAAGCCGTTTTTTTACTAATTGATCATGTGGATTGTTTCGTTTACTCCAAAACTACATAGTATTAAGGGAATAATAAGACATTTTGTTTCGTGCCAACTGCAGTATTCCATATATGAAGTTTTTTTTTCTTATCGGGAATTCTCAATTGAAGATACAAAAATAATATGCAGATTTAGATTGAATGCTAGCAATGTGCATGATGAGCCTGCCATACACTAAAACAAATAAACATGATGATACAACTAAGAAGTAAAACAAATAAACATGATGATACAACTAAGAAGTAAAGGATAAATTTGTTGAACAAAGACCTAATAAGGAACAATGCAAATATTTATTTGATTGAGCAGGACAAAGTTCTATAATTTACTTTCGGTGCTTGTCATATGTACTCATGAATTACAATATCTCTTTTTACAAGAGTTGAAGTCCTAGCACTAAACTAAATGTACTGGCAGTAATTGATGTGAATGATCATTTTACTGATTGGATCAATTTTAAGTGATATCTGATAGGTTGAGGAGGAATATAAATAATAAATCATTGTAGGTATTATAGGAGAATACACAAATAGTACTCGAGTGACAGGAACAATGGCCTGACTTTTGGAGGAAAAAAGTATTAGGTGATCCTTGAGCAAATGTGGTTTGTTTGGAGTGAGGAATCAATAATTTCCAAAACATCATCGTTAGCATAAAACAAATGATGAAAGATTGAGGATTTTCTTTCTTATCGTGAGTTGATGTCGGAGAGGCTCATCAATCAAGCCTTAATAATGCTCATCATAATAAATGAAATTATGATAAACATATCATGTGACAATATATATGGTATTGATCAACATGATTTATTGGAGTCTTTCTAATCAAATTCAAGGATAATCATTTGAACATTAAACTCATCAATTTGCTCTTATTTTTTCAAGTCCCACATTGGTGCTCGTAAAATCTATAATAGGTTTGGTGGCAATTAAGGTATATGTTGATTCCATCAAGGTAGATATTTTTTTGCATGATTTAAGCAATGTTTATCTTCAGTACCCTAAATAGTTTTTGGGTGAGTGTATTTCCTTGTGTATTGTTAATCTTAGAATACCCAAATTTTTTATCTAATCTAAGATAAATTAAATCCCATGATTAGTTTTATGTAACAATATTTAGAAATTCTTGGCTAAAAATAAGATTTAACTTGAGTAAGACCTGGTGGATCTTGTAAATATATATCTAGAAAGTCTCAAAGGATTAATTTGTTGCATTAAGACTTGCTGATCATCACATTTAAGAAATCTAGACTTGGTTGTAAACTTCCTTTTTTTAATTTTATAAATAATCATATTCATGATGATATTTTAACATGCTAGACTGGCAAAAACAACTAGTAGGAGTGCAACCATATTGGGTTGATTTGAATGAGTTACCAAGCTAAACACTTGCAAAATTTAATCTTCATTGCTATCAACCTAGTTAATTCATTGTAGCATCAAGATTCCACAAAATTCAACCAGTTGGTTTTGTCACTCTTACTCAATATGCAGGTAAAAAACATGCAATAAGATTAATGAATTTAGTGAGGGGTTTTGAAGCTTAGTTTTATACATGGCATGAGATATTAAGTTCAGATAAAATTAAATATATATTTTCACTTTTTAATCAAATACCTAATTTGGTCAGTGGAGTCAAATCCTTGCTTGTTATGGTTATCTACAAATTGGAAGATCTGAAATTCAGAAGGAATCCAAATGGATATATGATTCGGAGAGTCAAGTTGAACGTTAGATTGTGAAAATATCTACCATATGGAAGATTGTTCTTGATGGAATCCAAACTGACAAAGATGCATGAGGGAATGATAGTTAAGGGTTATAGCATGCTTAGTTTGCAAGTCATTGTAGTTGAGTTTTTCTATCCAAGTTAACATGATTCTGGATTATGTGATTCAGATAGCCCCATGATTTGTAGATTGTGCTGAATAGTATATTAAGTCACAAGCTTTTAACTTGGTCAAATGTGTTCAAAAATATATAATGCTGATTTGTTCTTTGAGCAAAGTTTTAAGAGCTTTTTGGGGTGGATATTAATGCATGTGTAATAGGGGCTGGTAGTTATTGAAGAGGTATGGTTCCAGGGTGTCTAGAAAATGAGTGAATTTGGTAATCTAGACTTGTATGACTCTTACTTGTACAACAAATGGGCACTTGGCTTCATAAAATTAGAAAGGAATGGGTTGTAGTTGGACACCAAATTTCCATTGCCGATTTTTTATTTAGGGAGAACGAAGAAAAATTTATTATATAAGCAATGGCCCTAAAATCAATTTGAGGTATTATGTAACTAAATTCTTGAGGAGAAAATAGGAATGCAACAATGAAATAAATAAAACAACTAAGCAATGAGACCAATGCCCTAAGTAGGCTTGGATGAAGTCCTGATACTTTATTGGTTTTATGCTATAGTTTTCTAGAAGGACGTTGACACCACGTTGAACGCACAACTTCCTCCTTTTTTTATCTTTGCATTTTACCTCTCTTTCATAAAACTTGCTCAAAGAAAAAAGGGAAACAAATAAAACCATGAGTTTGAGTAGCAAATAATTTCATTATCTAACTTTTCTTAACAAAAATTACATATATGTCTAAGTCTTTTTAGAGGCCACAACTAACAAAATGTGGGAATATCATAATATAATGAGTCTGCATAACAAAAATATAATAAACTGTAGCCACTCTGCTAAGATGAGAACATATGGAAATATATATACTTCCCTATAATAACCTTCATCAGGACACTCTCTGCCTCAATATTACCCAACTCGGGTGACTCAAATTGTGTAGTAGCACCATTAGGAGGATGGTATGAATACAAATCTTAAACATTGAAGGTAGATAAAGTAAGTGGATCAGGTGGTAGTTTTATGATGTATGTGTTGTCATTAAGGTGTTAAAATACAACAATATGTCCAAATTTTTAGAGGCTCGGCTTAGAATATATGCCATGTGCAAACCATTCCTTGTGCATTCTAATCATAATGAGTCACCCGAATACTAAACCATGCAACATCTTTGGTTGTCAGTCTATTGTTTGTAGTTACTATTAGATGAAATTAATTTGGATTGAACTTCTTGAAGCAGACAGGTAGCGTCTTCAACCTTGGAAGCAATTTAGCTCTTACACATGGGCAACACAACAACATCTACAATATGATTGAGTACTTTTGTATAAATAAAATTAAAGGGACTCTTGCTTGTGGAACTATTAGTTAATGAATTATATGCAAATTCTGGTTGTACCAAAAGGCTATCCCATTGTTTTAGATGGTCTTGCACAAAGAAACAAAGTGTATTGCCAAGAATAAGATTGGCATCCTCGGTTTGCCCATCCATTTGTAAATGATATGCAGAACTTAGCTGAGCGTGGTTCACAATTGTTTCTGAAGCTCTCTGACGGCGGGTAATTTAATGTGTAAATTTCGTAAATATTTTTAAATATTACAAAATTACATACGACAGATATATAATAAATATGTAATATAATCCCAATAGAAATACTTTTTATGAAAATAGTTTATGTTTTAAAACTCTTTAAATCGCCAAATCCCTGTTTAAATAAATGCAAGTATACATATCTCTAGAGTGATAAAGGATAATGGAGTCCTAGATATCAATCCCACAGGAACGTTGGAAAATCTCTTAAGTAAGTTTTTGAAATTATTTTATAATTTAAAAATAGAAAAACAAAAGTAAAGTGTCAAGTTTGAATATTAACTACTAAAGTGAATGCTAAATAAAATGCAGTAAAATCACAAAAACTAAATAAAGATTTTGTTTTGACGGAAAATTTAAATTTAAAAAAAACATCTTTCCCCTTCACAATGAGTTTATGGATTGTAAAGAAATTGAAATCATTTGAAAATATATAAAAACTGTTTAGTGTCAAATATGAGCAATCCTATTCTTTACCCTCTTCCAAGTGTTATAAAGAACATTGACTAATCCGGAGTTTGGTCATTAATTCCGTGATTAGGCTAGGAGGATACCGACTGCCACTCCAGAGCTCCCATTACTCCCTCACCCGAGGGCTAACAATCTCGCATTAGTTTACAATCAACTGGACCAAATTAAGGATTTTAATGACACATTAAAATCATCAATTCTTCATCCAACAAAGTATATTTTCCTATTTATTTGCACTCAATCCCATGGGTGACATACTATTCCATGAAATCAAATGTGATTCTCTCTATATTGTAGAAATCATATTCTTTTTCAAAACATATGTCTCTCAACAAGTTTTAACATTTCAATTGGCCAAATTGAAAAGTAAATGAAGATTGAAGTTCAAATCATCACAAATTATTAACATTTAAAACCGTAGAAAACAAAATCAATTCTTCAAAAATCATATCTCAAAGTAAGGAGAAAGATAAAGAAGACTACTCAGAATTCATGAGAAGGAAATAACAAAACACGAATTTCATATATAAAAATAAGTTTACAAAACAAAAGAAGTAAAAATACAATTTATCACAATCATTCCTAAGCAAATTCCTAGTTCTTTCCAAGCCTTTCTCTCTTTACAATCACTCTCAATTCTCTCTTAGAAGTGTAATGAAGAAAAAATCTCTCACATTCCCTCTCCTCTTACAACCCTAGAAGAAAATCTCCTCTTCTCTCCTCTCTCATGCCAACTTTCTCTCTCTCCCTTTCTCATCCCTCCAACAACTCCTCTACTCTTTAAAGTCTTCTTCTTTTATTTTGGGCTGCCTCTTCTTGAAAAGAATTCAGAATTCCCTCCCAATGTTCCATACAAAAGTCAAGTCTTTTGAATTCAAAAGATATGTCATTTGATCTAAGAGACATATCCCTTCATAAAAGAACCTTCTAAAGAGTTTAAATGCATTGAATCACTCCAAGAGGTGTGTAGAACAAGTGTCATTTTGAAATTTGCACAAAATTCATCTTGAACTGCCTTAATTTGAAAAAATACGTCTCTGACGCATCATGTGCCAGTCTCTTTTAAACGGCGCATGAGTCATCGATTTGGCACATCATGCGCTAGAATTCCAAAATTTACTGTTTTGACTCCAAATGCCTAAAAATGATTTACCTGCAACAAAAACATTAAAATACCCTTCTTTAAAGTGAAATATCACAAAAAATAAACATAAAATATGTACTTGAAATAGTATATTATTTTGGTGTATCACTCACTCAAATTATAACTAATAAATTCCACATCACGGTCTAATGCAAGGCTTCAAGGAACTCTATGCGAGCGAACAATATCATGAATAAAAAGGTGAGCTATGTGGATAGCATCTAACAAATTTTTATATGCCATAATTTGTGTAATTTTTTCAAAATCAGTAAAAAACAACAATGATTGAATTAACCTGCCTTTTTTTTGTAAGCCCAAGATAATGTCCAAGCTAAGGTCTTCCTAAATTGAATCGAAAACTAGAAGATGTATATAATATAATATTTTGATTAGTACCTTTATAACTTTGACAAATGAAACACTTCTATTCGGAGACATCTCTCCTCAACCGAGGCCAGAAAAATTGTACTTGTAGCCGAGCCAATGCCTTGTCATGCCCAACTTGAGCAGCTAAGTCTCTGATGTGTAAGACTTTTAAACTACTAAGGATGTGCCTGAAATTCATAATTGGTTTCCTTTAAATAAATAGTCATGATAGTTTAAATAATTTTTAATACTATGTGAAGTGTTGCACTGGCCAAATGGAAGAGAAGTATCGGTCTTCAACATACATCTCTTTAATGGATTCATGGACCATTAATTCTGTTTTTAAAGTGTAAAGAGTATATCTCCTACAAAGAGCATTTTCCACTGGGTATTGAGCTCCCAACTTGTGTTTCAACACAAACTAAACTTACGAAGCAATAGAACCCACAGTGCAAGCATGTGATTCACAGTTTTTTGTGAGAAGAAGAACTGCAAGGCTTGATGGTCGCTGTACAACACACAATTCTGGTGAAGCAGGTAGTGTTCCCATTGTTTGAGAGTCCGAACAACTTTATATAGTTTCTGCTAATAAATAGTCAATTTTTTTCTGAAGGACTTGAGTTTTTTTTTTTGAGTTTTTTGCTAAAAAATGCAATAGAACATTGTTGCTCTTTGGTTAGGATAGCCCTATTTTAATATCTGAAGCATTAGTATCAACTTGTGAAGGTTTTTCAAATTCTGGAAGAGTCAAAATTTGAGCTATTGTAATGTATTCTTTTATGATTTCAAAGCTACATGGTTCGTCTAATCCGAAATATAACTTATCGTTGGGATGCCATGAACTGTTGATGTGCTGGAAGCAACTTTTCGATAATGCATATAAGGTTCTCCCCTTCCACTTCAGCTTGCTCTTCAATTTCTGCTTCATGCATATCCAAAGCATTGTCTTGTAGTTCTGTTGACCTCACTTTTGGTTGAGGTTTAGTTTTTCTTCTTTAGTAGCCTAAGGTCTAGCAATAGGTCTTTCCAGTTGACTATTCTTAGAAAACTAGAAAAAGAACCATCACCAATAGAAATTCTAAACTCTTCCTTCCTCAACTTGAAGTTCCACATATTGGTCCTAACCTCTAGCCCTTAGTAGGTGGGGGTCAGTATGGAGAATCTTAAGGAGAGTCACCATAGGACTGCTTGGCCTTAGGCATGACAGAGTATCACCAGTACATGATGAAGTTATTAGAGCAAATTCCGTAATCCAGCAAGTTGTCGGACAACACAAAATTTTGAAGCCAGGATTGACAGAGTATCACCAGTACATGATGAAGTTATTAGAGCAAATTCTGAGTGTGATGTTGTACAGGATTCCTCGGGGACAACACCCATGCTGATGCTTTAGCCAAGCTTGCTAAGGACTTAGAGTGTTTACCGGAGGAATCCATTGATATTATGGTACAGGGACGTCAAGTTCTGTCACAGATCAACCTTGAGAGCCTGTACAAACTTGGAAAGGAAGAGATGATACTAGCTACGATGACCGACAACACCAAAGATTGACGCAAGCCATAGATAGAATATTTGCAAACAGGAAGGCTACCAGATGACAAGTCAGCCGCACATCACATAACAAAAAGAGCTCTGGCATATTCTCTAGTAGGAAATGTCCTCTATAAAAGGTCATTCTATTAGATATGATTGAGATGTCTGAGAAGAGCATAAGCCAAAATTATTGTCAAAGAGGTGTACGTCAGATTGTGTGGTGCTCACCAGTAGGGACCGAAAATGAAGATGAAGATTAAGAGACACGGGTACTACTGGACAGTGGTGTTGATAAATTGTATGAAAACTACTGAGAAGTGTTACCTATGATAGGTACATGAAGTGGTCTTGTACCAACCTCCAAATGTGCTACATCTAACGGTCGCATCTTGGTCATTTGAGTGTTGGGGTACAAACATAGTGGGACTTATAGACTCTTCATATTTGAAAGGAAACAGATTTATTCTTGCAACTATAGATTACTTCTCTAAGTGGGCAGAAGCAGTCTCATTATGATGAATTATAACACAAATTATTTTTCAGTTTTTTAGAAATCAGATTGTCTGTCGTTTCGGTGTGTCGCGCAGAGTCATTTCAAATAATGGTTCATTCTTCAGAAGCGCCAAGATTGAAAACTTTGTCAGATGATATGGGATAGATTAGAGGTTTTCCACAATCTACTACCCAGGACGAATGGACTTACTAAAGCTTTCAACAAGTCACTCCTGCAAATTTTAAGAAAAAAAAATGGATGATAACAAAAGAAGATGGCATCAAAAGTTGTTAGAGGCTTTGTGAGCATACATGATAACGTTTAGAACTCCTACTCAGTCTACACCATAAGCGCTCGTGTACAGGTTAGAGAAAATACTTCCATTGGAGGTTGAAATACCATCTCTCAGAGTCATCGTCGGCAACCAGATTATAGTAAAAGAGAATGTCAAGTTCAGACTTGCAGAGTTGGGGAATCTCGAAGGAAAGCAGCTACAAAGGAAGCAGAGTTTCAAACTTTATCAACCAAAGATGATCCAGGCCCACGACAAGCTGGTTCGCCCAAGGACACTCAAAGTTGGTTACCTTATACTTGTTCTTAAAGACCTATCCTTGCATATCACAAGATAGGTGGAAAGTTTGAACCAACTTGGGAGGAACCGTTTGTGGTAGAGAATGTCTATTCATGCGGATCTTACCAGCTAGTGGATTCCCATAGTGAAAGACCCATGTTGTCAATCAATGGATGATATTTAAAGAAATTTTAAGCAACCTGGTGCTCTCAGAGATGAATTTCAAAAGCAATACTTGTTCCGAGAATGACTATGTGGCCAATCTTTGTGACTGGGTCCAACAAAAATTTGTAATAAAAGTTAGCAAAACAAGATAAATTTTGATGAAATATAAAATTTGCACATCTAAGTCCCTTATTTAAATTTCAAAATTTGTAAAGTTACATTAAATAAAATTTTTGCATATGCGTAACTTAAAATCTACTTAATAATGAACTGCTATTGTTCATTTTCGTTTTGAATTTCAGTGCGCTAATGTTTTCCTGTCTTCTGCAGAAAAATATCAGGACAAAAGCTGATATTCTCTCTTAAAGACAATTCTCACACTATATAAAGAGAAAGCGACACAAGGTGGCATTATAAATTCAACCAGGATTACAAACAAGTCAACGTGGACTACGAGGGTCCCATGATGAGCATAGTCAACGGTAGATAAACAGAAGATCTATAGTCATTACTAAAAAACAACGCTAAAAAAGACTTTTTGCTAAAAAGGAAGAAGGTAGAAAATTTTTCTGATGCATAGGACCAAATGGAAAGGTCGGTCACCTACAATCCATGATTACAACACGGGTAGGGGACTTAGTCGGTGCTATCACAGAGAGAGTTCCAGAAGCACCGTTGAGATGGACACAGCGTATGAATTCTAACCGCTGTAAACACCAGGCTTTTAATCAATTGGAAAAAAGACGTTTTAGGGAGGCAAAAACAAATCTCACTCTGATTCTTGAGGAAGAAGTTCACGAGCAGACTTTGAGAGAGACTTCCATTAATCACCCAATTACAAAGGATGAGCCAGAGATCACCATAGAGTCTACATCATCGGAGATCCTCGAGGAACTTTACGCAGGATGACTGACATTCAATGAAGAGATGCAAAGA
This sequence comes from Phalaenopsis aphrodite, assembly GCA_003013225.1. Taxonomy (NCBI): domain Eukaryota; kingdom Viridiplantae; phylum Streptophyta; class Magnoliopsida; order Asparagales; family Orchidaceae; genus Phalaenopsis; species Phalaenopsis aphrodite. Next base: position 81,490 of record NEWO01001467.1, on the reverse strand, counting down.
CAGATACCGTCAACAGGAGCATTCACAGAGTGCTCAGAATGTAACGCTCTCCAGCTTGAACTTTACGGGACTTTTGAAGAATATACAACCACCTCCATGTTGTTTAGAAGTGTAGAACATCCAGATGTAGAGCCATACATTCCAAGGTTTGAAGAGCTACGACAACCATAGATTGCTTCAGGAGATGAGTCAGAGGAGCATCCTCAACACTTGCAAAGAATTCTCAGATCTGAGCTGGAAAAGATATATAGGGTCCAAAAACAAGAATTCAAGTATTACAAGGAAATTCAAGGAGTGTTTGTGAATATCCTGGAAGGACTCGAGTTACACACCATAGTAGTTTCAGAAAGTGATGAAAAGAAGATTCTTGGTTGCGTGTTTGATTTAAGGTACCGAGGTCGAGCCGGATTATTGAAGGAAAATACATATTCAGAGCCGTAAAAATATATGCGAAGAAAATGCAGAATAACCATTCAATGTGGTCGTTGTTACAATTTTACAAAGAACAGACAAGGGAACCCCCCAGGGATTTTGAGAAATGACGAGATGGATCCCATGGAATCTATGATAAAGAGAATGATTAAGAGAATCATGGAATGACATATAACCTACGGATTGTATTACGAACAGTTGCATCATCAACATTTATGAAGAAGGAGACCCCATTCCTCCCCACATTGACCACCATGATTTTATCAGACCGTTTTGTAGAGTTTCATTCATGAGCAAGAGAAACATTTTGTTTGTAAAAGAGACACAGATAGTTAGCCCAAGGGAGTTTCAATGATCGGTTTAGATTCCACTTCCTGTTGGTTCAATGTTGGTGTTGAAAGGGAACAGAGCAGATCTAGCCAAGCACTGCATACCCATAGTCCCACGCAGAAGAGTTTCAGTCACCTTACGAAGGATGGATGATAGGAAGGTGTCGTATGGATGTTGACACAACCCGGATTTGGAGGATTTGTGTCCGCTTGAGCTATGAGATAGTTGTACCTCTAAGTTTACGCAAGGGGATTTTTAACCCGGAGTGTCGCTTAGGAGGTTAGCTTGATCATGACATGACCTCAGGAGGAAATACAAATGATTACTTCATTTTGCACTATGCCAGAGCAGAGAAGCCATGATATACGAGATTGCAGTTTTTACACAAATATACTTCTATCACTTTGGATGACATCAACATATGATCAATTGTATTACATTTCCAAAAAGAATTAACAAAGATCAGTTCTTTTGCTTCAGCAAATGTTGTTGGATTGCCTTGTTTGTGTGTTGATAAAAAAAACTACAGGACCACCATTGATCTTAAACTGTAACAAACAAAGAACGATACAAAGGAAGTCTGTTAATAAATGAAATTAAAATTTAAAGTTAAAGGGAACTGAAAGAACATCAAATTTGGAAAATAGCTTAATAATAAGAAAAAGTGATAAAAATGATAGACGAATTCATTTGAAAATTCTACACTCTTCACAATACAAATTTCACATTCTTCGCACAAATTTCCACAACTCCAACTCTCACGAGATTTCACACTCTACACAAGATTCCAAAAATTTTCCACTCTTTCCACAAGTTTTTCGCACTCACAATGTTTTTGTAAATTTTGATTCCCATCCTTTTCGAGGTCGGTACCAAAATTCTAATTCTCATTCTGAGACTGGTACATAAATTCCAATTCACATCCCAGAATCAGTATCTAATTTCTGATTTCTATCTTTTCAAGGTTGGCACCTAAATTCCAATTCCCATTATGGGATCAATATTTAAAGTCTGATTCCCAATTCTTGAGATAAGTATAAGACTACCTTAAATGGAGTAAGACAACCGATTCTTATCCCTTTTAGATCGGTATAGGCCACATTAAATGGAGTAAGGCTTCCAATTCTCGTTCTTTCGAGCTTGGTACCTAAATTCCAATTCACATCCTGGGATCGGTACATAAATTCTAATTCTCATCTCTTGAGATAGGTATAAGACCACCTTAAATGGAGTGAGTCATTGTATTCTCATCTCTTTGAGAACGATATAAGACCACCTTAAATGGACTAAGGCTTCTCATTCTCGTTCTTTCGAGGTTGGCACTTAAATTCCAATTCCCATCCTGGGATCAATACCTAAACTCCGGTTCTCATCTCTTGAGATAAGTATAAGACCACCTTAAATGGAGTAATACATCCTATTCTCACGTCTTGAGACAGGTGTAAGACCCCTTAAATGGAGCAAGGCATCCTAGTCCTCATCTTAGCACTACAAGACGAGCATAAGACCACCTTAAATAGAGTAAGACTTTCGATTCTTGTCCATCCGGGGTTGGTACCTAAATTCCAATTTCCATCCTGGGATGAGTACCTAAATTCTGATTCTCATCTCTTGAGATAGGTATAAGACCCCCTTCAATGGAGCAAAGCATCCTAGTCCTCTTCTCGTCACTTCGAGATAGGTGTGAGACCCTTTTAAATGGAGCAAGACATCCTATTCTAATATCTCCGAACTTTTGTTACCTCTTGGGTTGGATGTGAGTCCTTGTGCTTCCCTTCCTAATATAGTACACTTTTCGTCAATCGGTCTTTCGAGTTGGATGTGAGTCCATGTGCTTTCCATCTCGATCTGGTCTCTCCACACATTATTAATTCCCAAAAGTTCTTCAAATTTGAAATCAAAATTAAAATTTCAACTAAGGCCAAATCAAAATTAAACAATGAAACGAAACGAATCAAATCTTTGCCGCGACCGTTGGTTGATTCTCTAGCTTCTTTTAAGAAATCCTAAAATTGATCCTATCATTTGATCAAGAGTTTCTCAGTCTTGTATCATTTTTCCTTTGACATGTTTCAGTCGACTTTATAGGCCAAATCATATTGTTTTTTATTTTATTTTTTTGGACATGAATTAGGTGCTTATGAATTGTTGCTTAACACTTCTAATTACTAATAAACAATCCTAAATTTCAATTTATAGAGCATCTTACAAAACAGACTTTTTCTAGAAATAAAAAAGCATCATTACTGCTATGAAATATTTATTGATAAAAAAAAGCTTTTAGTGTGAAGTTTTTAAGTTATCATTGATTTAGTTCAACACAATTTCCCTTATCTTCTTCGATATAACAAAAGTACTTTCTA
>NEWO01001467.1:52447-63482 GCA_003013225.1 Phalaenopsis aphrodite | reverse complement strand
GCAAGAATTTTAATGAAGAAATTTCATTGGAAATACAATATAAGCAATATAATAACGGAATTCTTATGTAGTTACCTATCTTACATAAAAAAATTTGATATTTACCTGCTTGCCATTTTTCCCATGCATGAAAAAGTGGAATTGAGTTTGGAGCATTAGCAATTAGTGGTAATGTTGATGTGATAGGAAATAATTGAGCGAAGTGCAGGTGAATATCAAAATTTGGGTGTAAGATATGTAAATACAAAAGAATTACGTGTTATGTATGTAAATGTGCTTAAGGCAATAAATAGAGAATTATATAGAAGAAAGAATTGATCATCAAATTTTTTTTATTAATCTTGGGAAGTCTTATGATTGAGTACTATAATAAGTTATTTAATGTGCTTAAGGCAGAAATATGCGGGCTACAAACTTCATGTTTAAATTTGCATACTATATATATATATATATATATCAGAAATTTTCAGAGCATGAAGTTGGTTGGCTGAAATGGAGGAATGCTGGCCTTTAAAAGAGAAGCATAACACTAAGTTGAGTGTTGCCGAGACGAGAATGATTAGGTGGATAAGTGGCTTTACATTTAGAGACAAAATGCGAAATGAATATATCCACGATAGGGCTGGTGTAGCTTCTGTGACAGACAAAATTAGAGAAAGTCCTCTCAGATGGTTTGGGCACATTAAGTGTCGATCATCTGATGATCCGATTAGGAGAGTAGATGTTTTAGATTCGACATATGTTAAAAAGGGCAGAGGTAGACCTACGAAGACTTGGGCTTATTGTATTAAAAATGATCTTAACTTATTAAAACTAAATGAAAATATGGCACTAAATAGGACGCAATGGAGAAAAAGGATTCATGTTGCCGACCTCATGTAGTGGGATTAAGGCTTTGTTGTTGTTCTTGTTGTTGTGATCACAAATTTAATAAAAAAAAAGACTCCATATGAAACTTTTGTTTGTCATATAAAATAATAAAAAAGACTTCACATGAAACTTTAGTTAGTCATATAAAATAATTAAAAATGGTCATATAATATTGTTTTATTAGAAAGTCTTTTAATATATTATTTAGGGTCATAGAAATAGATACAATTTGTGAGTTTAATGTGAGCATTTGAACTTTCAGAGAGTTTATAAACTTATATATAAGTGGCAAGAAAGAAGTGCAAAGCCGTGCAGAAGCAAGAAGGTTTATAAGGTAATTGTTTTATCAGCTGTATATTTGCCATTTACATGTTTTCTATAGAAAATTAATTAAATTATAATACTTGTTTTTTCCATGAATGTCAGCAGGTAATTATCTTTGAGATTAGCATTAATTGAAGATCATGGCAACCCCAGCTCAGATTCCACCTAATGACTTTACATATATATGGTCGAATGCTTGGAACACCCAGCCTGATGGGTTAGTGTGTAGTTTCGTATGTCATTTTATAGATTGTATAGATAATATATCATGTAAATAAAAAAGGTTACTTTTTTATTTTCAGGTCAAAATATTATTCTGGGGGAAGCTACTTTTTTATTGGCAAACGTGTAAAGGTCCAAGAGCTTGGTCTTGATCCAAACAGCCCATATAAATTTTCCTATAAATTTAAGTATAACCTAGATGACCCCATTAGACTTACTCTACTTGTTAAGGGCAATGGTTTGTATACAACCAAGGATGCAGTAATTTTTCGCTCTGATCATCTTGTGACCGTTGAATCTGATGAAATCAGTGTTGGAGATGAATCTGATTATGTTGAGATAGCGGTGATAAGCGATGAAATTAAATACAAGAAGGGGATTTACTTCTATGGCGTCAATCCATCATCAAATAAGTAATGGAGTGTCATTTTCGTAATGAAAAATAAAGAAAGATCTATACATAGTTTGCTTATTGATCTTTCAATCAAGTATGTTTTTACTAAGTTACATATAATAAGCATCACCGCACTCTTTTTGTTCCAAAAAGCTGTGCAATATGTATTGGATGCATGCATGCATGTTTTAAATGTTGTTGAATAATATGTATCAGTTCCCTCTTGTGAGATGTTTATTTCTGAATCTTTTAATTTTTTATAGTTTATTTTCTTCATTAACTTTATTATTTCGTTATGAGAACTCTTGCCACTTTTAGTAGTGATAATGAGAACTAAATTTTTAATTAATAATAAGAAACCAATTAAGAAGAAAAAACGATAATTGTTATTACAGGAAAGTTTCTTAATGAACATAATTTTATATATTTAAATTAATTCAAGTTGGGCAAATAAAACGTTTAGGAGACTTTAGCATTATAATAAACGTATAAACTTTTATACATAAATATTTTTTATGCTTGAAGTTATAATATAAAAGAGAAAATGATATACACCCTCTTAATTCTTATAAGCTTCTCAATATTCTTCCTCTAATTTTTTATGCAACTTATCTTATTATCACTAAAATTCGTAGTGCATTAATTCCATCTTACCATACATTATGTTGGTACAAACACTTATATCTTGTGTCAACATGACTGTTCTCTATAGATATTTGACAAAATCTTTAAGTAATTTCAATGTTATAAAGATTTTGTTTAAGGCTCTTCACTTATAAATATTTGACAAAATATCTTTAAAAATATTTATTAATGTACCAATTAAGGTTACTTCCCATTTATTGGAAATAATGAACTTAACATAAATGCAAGTGCAATTGGTAAGCTCGAACTATGTAATGCAATTCATGTGAATAGAGGGGGAATCCCATAAATCTGAATTAAGCTTGTGGAGGGCACAAGCTTAACCCTCCAGAACAAACTTGTCAAGTCTCACCTTAGAATTTTTTCAAGGGAACTCCAGTATTAAAATAGCCATTATAAAGATGTCGATACAATTTAATGCACCAACGTCGATGTAGAACCACTTCTTAAGAAGAAGAGATGAAGATGTCTGTGAGATATTTCGCTGCTAAGGAGCAGCAGGACGAGAAAAAGCCAAGAAACTTCGGTATCCTATGAAAGAAATAGATGCGAGAACGCAGCGGAGGAAGAACAATGTGAGATCGAGCTTCTCCTCCTTCACCAATTTTTGCTTCTTCAAGTCGACAGATGAATGAATTGGAAGAAAAGTGTCACTACAATTAATTTCTCGAGAAAATATTATGTAAATGTTTAGGGAAATTTGTTTTCAACATGAGTTACTTAAACAATGCATGATAACATCATCATTAGAGAAATCTCTATATCCGTCTGGTCTGATAAAATTTTGAAGGATTTACTTTATCATCAGAGCGATCTCTAAGGATTTACTTCATCATCAGAGCGATCTCTAAGGATTTACTTCATCATCAGAGCGATCTCTATCTCCGTCTGGTCTGATAAATTTCTGCAACATGTTGGAATTTCTCTTTCACCATAGTTTAACTAATATCTTTTATGCACTATTAATTTAAATCACAATTCTCTTTCTGCTCAACTAACTCATAATCCTCCAATAGTATTGGTACTTTGCCCAATGTCACTGTCTACGTTAGAATCCCTTGATTGATTCGTAAATATAGTAATAGTTTACTTACATTTTTGTTTGTTTGTAAATTTAGATCAAGATGATATTGATTGAAATTATTTCTTAATTTTTAGTTCACAACCTCAGGTTGGTTTTTGTAAATTATTTTCCAAGCTAGACAGCAGTCATGTGGGGTGTGGAAACTCATATAGGTAAAATTCTTTTGAGGGAAAATTTGGGTGGCTGAATGTAAAAAATAAAAACTAGATGTTAGACATGGAAAAAATAATTGGGTGATGCATATGTAAATGCCTCACATACAAACTAATTTGGTATGTATGTGAAAGCTCCAAGTGTAATTTTGTAAAGAGTCTGACCTAAATGAGAAAACATTACGTCCGGTTGCGACTAATCGTCAGGCACCAGCTCAACATGGCCGGGCCACCAAACTTGTTTGCCTCATCATTGCCCGGTAGTTCTGCAGACGATGAATGCAAAATTTTTTATATGTGGAAGAATGACATAATTTTTTCGAATTTTAGAGGGAACTCGAATTCTTGTCTTTCTCAAGCCGAGGTTTCTTAGGTTTCTTTTTTGTTCATTGGGAGCAATTGCGTGGGCTTGAAGGCGCGGGAATGGAGAGCTTTCTTATGGGAGCTTCTTGCGGGATCTACATGGCCCGAAAGTACAGTTTTTCTAACATGAGGAAGCTCGTTCTTTTGAGACTTGCAATCAGAATGGAGTAGGAGGAGATCTACCGCAAGCCAACCTAGGGTATTGTTTATGTTGGTAGTATTTGGTCGAACCACGGCCAGTCTTGTTTTTGATTGATACCCGTGATTATCAAACTCTTGAATCATCGTGGATTGTTTTATTTACTCCAAAACTACGTAGTATTATGGGAATAGTAAGGCATTTTGTTTCATTCCAATTGCAGTATTCCATATATGAAGTTCTTTCTTTCTTATACAGAAATTCTAAATTGAGGATACAAAAATAATATGTGGATTAAGATTGAATGCTAGCAATGTTCATGATGAAAATGTCATCCACTTAAACAAATAAACATGATGATAAGACTAAGAGATAAAGGATAAATGTTGACCTCATTTTTGGTTGAGGTCTAGTTTTTCCTCTTTAGTAGCCTAGGGTCTAACCATAGAACTTTCATGTTGACTATTCCTAGAGGATTAGAAAAGGAACCCTCACCATTAGAAATTTTAAACCCTTCTTTGCTCAGTTTGAAGTTACACATGTTGGTCCTAACCTCTATCACTTGGTAGGTGGCGTCAATATAGAGGAGCTCAAGGGTAGTCCCCCATAGGATGGTCAGACCTTAGGACTAACCCTGGGTGGTCTGGTTTTGGTGGGGCTAACTTGCACACACTACACTCTCTCACATACCCTAAGCCCTATGACCCCATAGGTTGGTCTCCTACTCTTTTTGGAAATCTCATATGGATGAATCTATACACCTAGTGTTTGGCTAAGAGGGTTAGAACCAGCATATTGAGACCTCAAAATGAGTCCTCATATGACTTCTATTGATGTGGTATGGCTACGGGTGTAAACGAAGCGAACACGAACGAACAGAGCTTGTGTTCGTGTTCGATTAGTTTGAAGTTTAGTTTGTTTGAAATATGCTCATGTTCGAAATTGTTCGTGAAGTCACTGTTCGTGTTCGTTTCTTAACGAATGAGTCAAATACAAGCTATTTGAGAACGACGAGCCAGTTTGACATCGCTAATATTAATATATATAAATAATATATTATATTAATTATATAACTTATATTATATAAATATATAATATCCATACTAATATGTTACTAATATAGTATCTTAATATATTATTATTATTAATTTATTATATATTATAATTTATAAAATTTCATTTTTTAAAATATCATAAATTTTTTATTTTATATTTCGAACAATAATGATTCGAATACGAACGAATGCATCACTGTTCGTGTTTGGTTCGTTTAACTAACCGAACAAAAAAAAATTTCATGTTCGTCTCGTTTACTTATCGAACGAATCCAACACGAAGTCATTGACGAACCAAATATGAACTATTTGCGAATAACGAGCTATTTTGACATCCCTAGGTATGGCTTCATGGCTTATTGGTCACTTTTGGCCCAAAATCACCAAAATACCCCTACAACCCTAATTTTTGCCAAAATCACCAAAATTACCCAAAATACCCAAATCTTTCCAAAAATCATTTCAAACCACTCACCACTACCTAAATTGACCAAAATTCACAAAAATGACCAAATTTCCAAAATATCCCCAAAAATTGCCAAAATTACCAAAACGCCCCTCATGACCTAAAAATTTTCAAAATTCCCAAAAATTTCAAAATCATCCAAAATATTCCTAATTTCAATTTTTGATCATAAGTTTGATTCAATTTGACCCAATTAACCCAATTTGACCAAAAACCCTAATTTGCTTTTAAATGCCCAAATGTCCCAAAATTAACCACAATTTTGGCCCAATTTACCCCAATCTTGCCCAATTTCAATTACAAATCAAAATTCAGTATCCCCAATCCTATTTTAGACAAAATTCAAGCCTGATTAGATCCAATTGTAGGCCCAATTTCATTTAAATCAAACAAATTCCTAATTTTGACAATATGCCTAAATCCATTAAATTATCCTCCCAATTCAACTCAAAATCATTTGAAATTTTACCAAATCCTTCATGACATATTCCTACACCAAACTCAACATTGAATTAGGCCAAATTTTAGCCCAAGTTCAATTTCAATTTTAAAAAGCCCAAATCCTTAAGCCATTCTAAAAAGCCCAAATCCAAAAGCCCACATGACAAATTTTATCCCCATCATACATTTAATCAAAATCATCCCCTAAGTCACAAATTCATGATCAAATTGTTCTATATCAACCATCATGTCAAATGCCTCCAAAATATTTCATAAATTCAAAAATCCCTCCTCATAAAAGTTGACCAAGCCAAGGACAAGCCATGAAACCACTCTCAAGCCATAGGTGAGCCATGAGAGCTATGCCACATTACCTTACTATTAATGGAAAGAGGCCATGCCACTTTCAAATAGCCTTAAGATTTTTTTAACCTCTTCCATGAATCACCTAAACCCCATATTTAACTAAATCACTTGGATAGGGACAATACTAATGATTAAGCTAAACCATCTGATTTCCCTCAGCACCCAAGCCAACCTTGGTGGGTGAACCCAACCCAAATCCATAATTTAACCCAATTTGACCTAAAATGACCCTTCCCACATCTTATTTTAATTCAACACATTTACACATGGCCAACCACAATTGACTTCACCAAGACCAAGCCCTGACCTCCCTGGACTAGATGGTGACCTGAGCCTGGCCGGCAGGCCACCTAGGCTGCCGGAAAAGCCACCCAAAAGTGCTCCACCATGGCTAAAAGTCAAAATTAAACCCATCCAAGCTGGCTCATCCCAATTAGATTTTTACACCTTGTTGGCATCAACATAAGCAACTTAGGACACCCACCAATTGCCCCTGGCGGCCTCTCTTTCCCCATCTATTTAAACCCCCCTCCATGGCCAAAGAGGGAGAGCTTGAAATTCCTTGGGGAGAATCTGCCAAATTGCTTCCAGAGCTTTCTTAAGACCTCTTGAGTTCAACTGAACTATCCCTAACCACTAAAATCCACTACTCGAGCTCAATTTTGGAGCTCAAATCCAAGGCTGAAACATAACACTTACCAAACCTCGATGAAATTCAAATTAATTGCACCCACACCATCCCCATAATGAGAGAGGAAGATCCCCCATAGAAGCCCCATCACCAAGTCCCCTAATTCAGCCTTGGTCGAATTCATATCTAGGAGATTCACCACGGCATGAGGCTCCATCCTTAGGCTCTTGGGACTCCCACGAAGCTTCCACAAACATCCAATCGAGGCTTTCCCACTTCGGCCAAGGTATTGAAAGTTAACCCTAAACCGAGCTTCATTTGATTCTCCATGTGCATAGAGTTGATTTAAGGGTTGATTAACCATATGAATATGTTCTCCTAGTCAAGATGAGTCTATAGGAACAAACCTCACTTGATTTGGTTGAGTATTGAGCGAGATATTAAGATTTGAAAATGGACAGTTTGCGGGCTGACCTCGTTGGGGGCGATGACCGAGCGCCATTGGATCTTGCGTGTATTGCACGGACGACTCCGATCGCACTGGAATGAAAGACAGGACAGAACCGCGAGACACGTGGCTGCTGGCATGGACAACTACGTCGAATGGGAGGGCGCCGCGTGTAAAGTTCGGAGCGGACGAGGATTGCGTGGCACTGACTGGTTTAAGTAGGAAAATAGGCTATTTTTCTTATTTATTTAATTCCCAAAACTTCAAAAATGCATAACTTTGTGTAAAAAAATCATAAAAATAAAATAAAAATACTTTCTTGCTTAGTGAACAGAGGAGAACAATGCAAAAATATTTTCATGTCCATTTGATGTTTATTTTATTTTTAATTAATTAAATGGTGTTTTCCTAATTTTGATTCTCCATTAGCAAAGAAATTTCACCATGAATTGGTCTTTGGGGCTTTGATTCTACATGTTATGGGGATGCTCTTTCTGATTTTTCCAAGGTTAGGGGAGATCTCTAGGCATGGATACCTAATTTTCAAGTAAATAGTCTCTATTTTGATATAAAAATTAATTAAAATAATCATAAAAAATACAAAACTTGTTTTGTTAGGTTCGTTGTGGTCAAAGGATCCTAGAAAAAATATAAACTTGGTTTAACTCATTAGAGATAACCCTAATTGTCACCAACTCTAAAAATGAAGAGAAAATTAATTTGGAGAAAATATAATGCAAATGGCATAAAAATCATTCTCTACTATAATTTAATGTTAGGGGAGCTCTCCATAAAAAATTTAAGTCAATTGAAGTTAATTTGACTATTCAAATGGATTAATTAAGTGAAATCATATTTTTGGCATTAAAATAATTATAATAATTAAAATACAATTCAAAAAAATACCAAATTAGTTTTGGAGGCTCCATATGATCATAGGAACCTAAGGAAAATAAAATTGGGATTAAACTAAAAACTTTTTTTTAAGTTATTTTAAGCATTTAAATAATTAAAAATGAATTAAAAATCATAAAAATCACAAAATTGTAAAAACACACTCAAATGTCTCATTTGATTTGATGATCATCTAGAACTAATTAAAATAATTTTCCCAATTTTTTAAGGCAAGATATTAATTCTTAAAGGCTAAAAATGATTTTTCTCTAATTTATCATTAAAATAATTCTAATAAGTAAAATGTAAGCCATAAAAATATGAGATTTATTTATTTGGGTTTCCTGGACTCATAGAGATTTAATAAAAATAAAAAACTTAATTTCGAATAAATTAATATTTTATATTTAATTAATACTCAAAACCAACAAATAATTTTAATAATTAAATTAAATCTCTAAAAGTCATTAAAATTGGTCCAAGTGGTCCTCTGACCTATTTGAACCTCCAAAAATTTTCTTAAGGATAGAAGTTTTATTTTGGTTGAGTTATTAAATTTTCATTGAAAATCCCTATTTTTAAATTAAAAATAATTATAAAATTAAATAAATTCAGAAAAATCACATTTTCTCTTATGATGTTTTAATTAACCCATGAGTCAGGTAACATAAAATTTTCAAGTCATTTGAATTTAATTTAATGAATTATAGGGTATTAAGGTCTTAGGAGCAAATGAGTAATTATCGAATTTAAGGCTTAATTAATATTTAGGCTTAACCAAAATGCTAAATGGGCAACAAATAATCTTAATTGACATGTCTTGATGATTGAAACTTAAAAGGGATAAGTGGTAGAAATCGACCTCACTTTGAATTTCATAAAGGATAAATTTATAATTTTTTTTCAAAATTTAATAAAATTTGGAAGAATAATTAAATAGGGAGATATTAAGGTGAAATGTTTGATTTGGAAGATCAGAATTCATTGATTTTAAACCCCAACTAATGGTTTTGAATGGATCTACAATTCATGATAAGGACTAAGATTATAAATATTAAAAAAACCCTTTTCTTTAAAAATTACAAATCTACCCATTAAACTTTAAGGGCTTAGTAGTGAATTAGACTTAATCAAAATTTTATTTAATGAGGTTTAGGAAATAGCTTACAATTAATTTAAAACATTTGAAAACATTACAAGCCCATTCTTTAAAATTAGATTAATTAAATTATTTAATTAATTCAAGTTGCCCCCAAGAGCCTTTAACCATCTAATTCATAAGTGTGATATCAAGTGATAATTAGCCTATTTATGGGATAATCAAAACATCAAAATTCACTATGCATAAGGCTATTAACTGGATGAACTATATAGTAAACATAATAAGGTCAAAATGAACTCAAAATAATTCCAAGGACTATGAAATGTCGAAGGTATTACCCAAGAATTCTTCATGATCCTATGAAAATCTTGAAGGACATGTAAGCTTATTATAATTTGCTTAATGAAATCATCCTTAAAATTTAAATACACCAAGTTATGACATATGATTTGGTAGACACACTTTAAGTTTGTACTTCCTACTTTTTCTATAAGTATGATTTAATTCTTACAAAATCATACATATATATGCTTTGCAAGTACTAAAGTTTCTAAAGTTTCAGGTGGAGGAACAAGAAGGCTCGCCTGGTATGCTTTTACAGTTTACAGTGCTTTCTTTTTTCATACTTTCTACACTGTACTTTTACGTTTATAGATTTGCATGCTAAACAACGATGACACCCTGCACGAAAATTAAAACCTTTAAGATAGCCACAAAACTGAAACTAAAATAAAAAATAAAATCAACCAAGATAAAATTCACCGCCACAACATTCAAAATATAAGACAACTCAAAATTTTATCACAAATATCACAAAACAACAATTGCAACTAAATTAAGACATCTCTGACGGATGATCGGGAATCCCTCAGAGGATGTAACCTACGGTTGCTAATATGATTTCCCAGTCTAAATGAAAGTATGAAACTCATTAAGTTGAGTTTAGTAAATTCATTTTGACAAAGTGAATCCAATTAAAAATAGTGGTACCAGAATGAGGGAACTGTATGATCATAACCGGTGTCGCTCTAATCAACTTTAATATGCCACATAATATTTAAGGAACCATAACTATTGGTAAACTTAATTTGACATCATAACTTGTCACATTAGAAAACCTAAACTATTGGTACACTTGATTTGACATCATAACTTATCACATTAGAAAACCTAAACTTTCTATAACAAGGAGCTTGGAGCTAGCATTATGGGCAGCACAACCATCTTTAATAATAAGAGGATCTACAACAGAATATCTTTTCTTAGAAATAAATAACAATCCATAGGATTTCGAGGTTGTTGGCTTATGTAACAAAAATCCTCAACTTATCTTTAGGTCATTATATAACTCTGTTGTACAATATAGGCCCTTACTCGTCTTAGGATTCCGAGGTTGTCGTTTATCACGGCTTAGGTCCTCACATCTTTCAGGCTATCAG
>NEWO01001466.1:35859-92700 GCA_003013225.1 Phalaenopsis aphrodite | reverse complement strand
CGAAGCGGGCAACGGGATTTCAATTCCGATGACCGACAGCTTCTTACGGGCAAACCCCACACCAAAAATAGTGCCGACAGCGCCGTCGGTGACCAAGGTAAAAATTGCACAACTTTACTCTGCTTCGAATGCGTTCCAATTTTTCTCTGTGGATCCATATCTTATGATGATTCAAGGGTAAATAAGAGTAGTATATCTCAATACTACAACAAACTAATGATGATTTCAAATAAAAACTACTATAATCACAGTAAAAATAAAGATAACTATGAGTTGCCTCCCATAAAGCACTTGGTTTAACCTCATCAGCCCGACCTATTCAAGTGTTATTCAGGTTGACTGATCATTAAAACCTCTTTAAAATTTGGTCTTTTACCCTCAAAATACGGTTATAATCTGTGTCCATTCAATTTAAATCTATTTCATGTCTTTTGATCTTCAATTTCAATAGCTCCGTAAGTATAAGCTTGAGTCACGGTAAAGGGTCCTAATCAACGAGACTTTAATTTCCTAAGGAATAACTTCAACATAGTATTGTAAAGCAAAACTTCTTGTCATGGTTTAAAGTTCTTCTGATTATTCTTCTGATCATGCCATAACTTTAGTTTATCATTATAAATTTTGTCGTTATCATAAGATTCATTTTTTAATTCTTCAAATTCATTTAATTGTAACAATCTCTTCCTACCATCATTTTTCAAATTATAATTGAATTCTTTAATCGCCCAATATGCTTTATGCTCCAATTCTACTGGTAAGTGACAAGTCTTTCAAAAAATCAGCCTGTAAGGAGTCATTCCAATAGGAGTTTTATAAGCAGTCTTGTAGGCCCATAATGCGGTATCTAGTCTAGTGGACCAATCTAATCTACTAGGGTTTAGAGTCTTCTCAAGTACTTGTTTAATCTATCTATTAGAAACTTCAGCTAACCCACTGGTTTGTTGATGATAGGCAGTAGAGATTTTATGAATAATATTAATTTTTTTTGCCAATCTCTGAATGTATTTATTTCTAAAATGGGATCCTCCATCAGTGATAATCATTTAAGGCATTCTGTATCTAGTGAAAATATTTTTCATTAAAAATCGTCAACCACTTTTAGCATCACAACAAGGTAAAGCTTCTGCTTTAATCCACTTTGAAACGTAGTCTACTGCAATTAATATATATAATTTCCCAAATGAAGGAATAATTGGTCCCATGAAATCTAATCCCCAAACATCAAAGATCTCAACTTCTAACATTAAATTCAGAGGCATTTCATTTCTTTTAGATATATTGCCTACTCGTTGACATGGATCACAAGTTTTTATGTATCTATAAACATCTCTAAAGATAGTAGGTCAATAAATTCCAGCTTGTAAAATTTTATAAGCAGTTTTATCATTCCCAAAATATCGTCCAAATTTAGAATCATGACATTTCTGAATGATTAGCTCAGTTTCTTCATAAGGTACACATCTCCTCATAATAAGATCATTACATTATTTCTATAAATAAGGCTCATCCCGAAAAAATGGTTTCACATCATGAATGAATTTTCTTTGTTGTTGTACTGTCAGCATAGGTGGCAAAATATCACTTATAATATAGTTAACAATATCAGCATACCATGATATTTTCCACTCATTAATATTATAAAGTTGTTCATCAAGGAAACTATCTAAAATTTTTTCATCGGTGTCAGATAATTCATGATTGTCTGGTCTCGACAAATGATCAGCAATTTGATTATCAGTTCCCTTTCTATCAATAACCATAAGATCAAATTCTTGCATTAAAAGTATCCATCTAATTAATCTTAGTTGAACATTCTTCTTTTGCATCAGATATTTAATAGCAGAGTGATCAGTGTGCATAACACATTTAGCTCCAATTAAATAAGATCTAAATTTGTCTAAAGCATACACAATGGCCAGTAACTCTTTTTCAGTAACAGTATAGTTAATTTAAGCATCATTTTAGAGTTTTACTAGTGTAGTATATAACTTTAAAAATCTTTTTATACCTTTGTCCAATGGCAGCTCAAATAGCACAATCACTAGCATAACACATCAGTTCAAATGGTTTCTCTCAGTTAGGTGAAACTATAATAGGGGCTGTGATTAATTTTTCCTTTAATAACTCAAAGGCATTTAAACAGCTTTTGGTAAATTAAAATTTCTTATCCTTTTCTAAAAGTTGCCATAGAGGTTTAGTAATTTTTGAAAAATCCTTAATCAAATGCATGTAAAAACCAACATGTCCAAGAAAACTCTTAACCTCTCTTACATTAGTAGGAGGTGTTAGTTTAGATATAACTTGAATTTTTGCACGGTCTGCTTCCATACCATCTTCCAAAATTTTATGTCCTAACACAACTCCTCCTGCAACCATAAATTGACATTTCTCCAAATTTAGAACTAAATTAGTTCTTTTGCATAATTCCAAAACTTTTTTAAGGTAATTTAAGCATGGGTCAAATAATGTTCCAACTACAGAGAAATCATCCATAAATACTTCCAATCCATCATCAATTAACTTACTAAATATAGACATCATACATCTTTGGAATGTTGTAGGTGCATTATGTAATCCAAAAGGCATTCTTCGAAAAGTAAAAGTTCCAAAAGGACTAGTAAATGTTGTCTTTTCTTGATCATCAGGAGCAATAAGAATTTAATGGTAACCAGTATATCCATCTAAAAAACAAAAATATTTGTGCCCAGCAAGTCTATCTACTATTTGGTCAAAAAAGTGTAAAGAGAAGTGATCTTTCCTGGTGCTAGTGTTTAATTATCTATAATCAATGCAAATAGGCAACCCAGTAACTTGTTTGATAGGTGTTAATTCATTATTTTTTTTGTCTCAACAGTCACTCCTCCTTTCTTGGAACACAATGAATTGGACTTACCCACGCACTATCTGAAATAGGATATATAATTCTACTTTCTAACCATTTTAAAATTTTCTTTTTAACTACTTCTTTCATCATTGGATTTAATCTCCTTTGTGGATCAACTCTTGGATTTAATCATTGGATTTAATCATTGGATTTAATCTCCTTTACTTTCATCATTGGATTTAATCTCCTTTGTTCATCTAATATAATTTTTTGCGTACAGATCAAAGGACTGTTTCCCTTAATATCAGCTAAGGTCCAACCAAAAGCTTTCTTATATTTTTTTTATGTATATAACAGCATTTGTTCTTGCAAATCATTTAATTCTAAAGATATAATAACAGGTAATGTAGATGAGTCTCCCAAAAACATGTACTTCAAATGGCTAGGTAATATTTTCAACTCAAGTTCAGGAGGTTTTATAATTGATGGAAATAGATTCTTATCAGCATTTTTTGTAATATCCAACATCTCAAATCTTTCCTAAACATAATCTAAGTCTTCATTTTTAAATTCATCCAAAATAACTTCATCACTATCTTCAAATTGTTCTTTCTCTTCAAAATATTCTTTAAAATGTTCATTCAATAGATGTTCACTAATTTTCATTTGAAAACATTTTTTATCTCTTTCAACAGTAGGGTATTTCATAGATTTCACAATGTTAAAAGTCACTTTTTGACCGTTAACTCTCATATTTAATTCTCCTTTTTGAACATTTATCATAGCTTTTCCAGTCGCTAAAGATTGTCTCCCTAAAATGATAGGTATTTCTTTATCTTCCTGCATATCTAAAACAATGAAATCCACAGGAAAGATAAATTTATCTACTTTTACTAACACATCTTCTATAACTCCCTTAGGATATGTAACTGAACGATCCGCTAACTGAAGAGTTACAGAAGTAGGTGAGACTTCTCCTAATCCTAATCTTTTGAAAATTGATAGAGGCATAAGATTAATGCTGGCTCCCAAATCACATAAAGCTCTTCCATAAAATTTTTCACTGATAGCACACGGTATAGTGAAACTACCAGGATCCTTTAATTTTTCAGGAAGCTTTTTCTGAATAATTGCACTACACTCTTCGCTAAGTGCAACAGTTTCATTATCCGTGAACTTCCTTTTCTTGTTTAGAATATCTTTCATAAATTTCACATAATTGGGCATTTGCTTTAAAGCTTCTACAAAGTGAATATTTACCGTTAACTTCTTTAAAATTTCTAAAAATTTGGAAAATTGGTTATTCGGTTTGTGTTGCTTCAATCTTTGAGGAAATGGTGGTGGAGGTTTCTCCACAGTAATTTTTCTTGGTGTAAGTGGATATTCTAATTCTGGATATTCATGATCCTTTTCTTTTTTGGTATCCACTTTCTCTTTCTCAGTTTCTGTTTGTTTTTTGCACTCTTGTTTTAAATTGTTCTCCACTTTGTAATTGTATCGCTTTTATCTGTTCTTTTACTTGATCTTTAGGATTTGGTTCCACAGTACTAGGAAAAGTTCCCAATGTTCGGTTACCAAGAGCAGTAGCAATATGTCATAATTGACTTTCAATATTCTTAATAGCAGTTCCTTGATTTTGTAAATGATTTCCTTGGATTTGTAATTAATTTCCTTGATTCTACAATTGTTGACCCATGTTTAATATCAGCTCTTCCATAGACAACTTCTTTTCCTCAATTTGGGTGTTACAATTAAATCCTAGAGGATACAAAGGTCTATAGTTAACATTTCCTTGGTTGGATGAATTTCCACATGGGTTCACTGGGTTGTTTGCCCATTGTTGATTTATAGAAGAATTGTTATTCCAATTAAAATTTGGATGATTCTTCCAACCTGGGTTATAATAGTTTGAATAAGGGTTGTTGGGTCTATTAATAACATTTAAAGTCTCATATGAAGGTTGAACATCCACAAATGGCCCAGATGAATTCTCTTCCATCATAAGAGGTGTTGGAGAATAATTCATCCCTTAATGATCTAATTTCTTTGATATTGCAACAATCTGTGAAGCTAACATAGATATTGCATCAGAATCATGGATACTAGCTACTCTTTTCGGATTTACCCTTTCAAAGGGCCATTAAAAGTTATTGGTAGCCATCTCTTCTATTAATGAATAAGCCTCATCAAAAGGTTTTAACATTAAATAACCACCAACCGTAGCATCTATAATTGATCTAAGTGATCCCATTAATCCATTATAAAAAGTTTAAATTATCAACCAATCTGGTAACAAATGATGTGGGCATTTCCTAAGAAGATCTTTAAATCTCTCCCAAGCTTCGTATATTGACTCTCCATCAATTTGACAGAACAATGTTATGTCATTTCTATGGTTAGCAATTTTGGATGGAGGGAAATATTTGGATAGAAATTTCTGTGAAAGTTCTCCCCAAGTTCTAACAGATCCTGGTGCTAACGAATTTAACCACATCTTAGCCTTATACCTCAATGAAAAAGGAAAAATTCTAACTCTAACATCATCGTTTGAAACTCTATCATATTTAAAAGTAACACATAGTTCTAAAAAACTGGCAAGATGTAAATTAGGATCTTCATTTGGTGCACCTTTGAATTGATTGTTTTGTAACATTTGGATAATGGTAAGTTTAAGCTCAAATGAATTAGCAGCTACATCAGGATTTTGGATGGATGAGTGAAATTCATCTGCTGTAGGATTTGCGTAATCTCATAGGGGTCTAGGTTGGTGTTCATTCTCTATTCCTTGATTGTTCATGTTGTTTTCGATTGTATCAGAATTTCTAGGTTCTCTTCACAATCTTCTAATTTTCCTAACAGTGCGCTCTAAGTCTGAATCGTAGGGTATAAGATATTCAAGTCCAAATTTACCCTTACAATTTCAAATTAGTACACAGTAAAACAATTAACTAAATATGAAAATAAGTTGGAATTTAAGTAAAAATTTTCTAATAATCCCAATTTGTCTGTTACTCTAATTGTGATTCTTTTTTACTCCCCGACAATGGTGCCAAAAACTTGACAGCGACTTTATATATGCTTAAAAATATAAGTATTTAATACTACAACTAAAAGATTTAATTCCTCAGCAACTGCACCAAAACTTAATAACAATTATAGATTCCATAAAGATGGATGTATAAAATATTCAATAATTGTAAAGTCACACTTATCAACGCAAGTATACGTATCACTCAAGTAATATAGGGCTCTAATGGAGTCCTAGATATCGATCTCATATGAAGTAATATTAGAACTACGAACTAAGATATCAGAAAAAATAATACTCAATCACAACAATGGAATTCAATTTGCTTATCTATCACTAATAGGCAATTGAAATAAATATGTAGTTTTAATAACTCGTAATTAACTAATTATACTATTGAGGTTTTTAATGTGATATTTAATATATAAGAAAGCATTCTTATCCTTGTCAAGAAATTATAGTGAATTGATAAAGTGAATCAGTTTAATTTGTATTATGGAAAAAAGGAGCATACCTATTCTTTACCCTTTGGTCCTGTCATAAAAAACATTGACTAATCCTATGCTTGTTTACTGAATCTGCGGCTAGGCTGGGAGGATATCGGCTATCACTTTGGAGCTCCTACGTTCCCCTCATCTGAGGCCTAACAACTACACTTCAACACCCAAACGATAGGACCAAATTGGGGATTTTAGTCTGTCGCTCTAAAATCTCCAATTCTATGCCCGATAATTTTATTTCCCTACTTATTTGCACCTAGATTTCAAGGGCTTTGACCTCCCAGAATCTTGGATGTAATCTTCACTTTAGTTGTAAAACTCAGCATATTTTAGCAAATCAATTGGTCAGATTGAATGTAAATTAAGATCGAAGTGAAAAGTTCATCACAATTTTTTTAACATTTTCATGGCTTCACCAATTTAAATCACCATTTCACAAATCTCAAGACAAGAAGAAAGATAGAGAAAACTACCTAGATCTCATGAGGGAAAACACAACAAAACTCTAAATTCATATATAAAATCAAAGTCATACAAACTAAAACAATAATTAAACTTATGTCTAATTTCTCCCCAAGAAAACTCCTCAAAGTTCCTCTTAATCTCTTCCTTTCTTTACAGTACACATAATTCGTATTCAAAACGGGGAGGAAGAAATCTCTCACTTTCCCTCCACTCTTACAATCTCTCGAAGAATTCCTCACAATTTAGACTCTCTAGCAAACACTAATGGAACCTCTCCAACCTTCAGGACATTATTAACATCCAGGACCCCTAGGCTCTTCCAATTTTTGGTTAAAATCTTCTTTGAAAGTTGTGAGTGAGCTTTCCCAAAATTTGCCTAAGCACTCCTCCAAAATTCATACTAATCCAATGCTTTGTTGGACATAACCGCCGAGCTCGCCATCGGCGGTCTCAAGGGTGCCATCGGCGGGCCTTTTAAGTGAAGTAATTATGGAGTCTCGCGAAAAGTCTGCCATCAATGTCGTTGGTCTCGCCATCAGTGCCCTAGTTCAATTCTTCACATTTTGGTCCTTTTGGCTCCAAATTTGCTCCTTTTTGCATCTTTTTGCTCCGATGACCCTAATTTATCATTCCTGCAATAAAACATCAAAAATACCTTTCTTTAAAATGCAATATCATCAAAAACAATGTAAAATAGGTATGAAAATCTCAACATATTTTCCTTTGGTCAATGTACTTAGAGGTACAACCCTCTCGTAGCTCGTACGGCAGTAGCTCTTCCAGTTTCGGGTCTGACTGAAATCCATATGGTATTTTATTATCGTGCATCCTAAAGAAGTTCATGGATAGCCTATGGTATCGTACCCTTGGAATGCAATGCTTGGCGACATCTGCACCATTGCCTTTAAGAACAAGCACTGAGCCAACTGGTAGGGGAATCTCCACAAAGCCTCTAAACTCACTAGGGTTGATGATGTAAATTTATTTCCCAAATAAGATGCTACTTTTACTCATGAATGAGACCGTACAAAAAGGCCTCACGAAGTCATAGTGATCGATGTGTTGAGGAATGCAATCATCCTCATCCTAGATGTTTATAATACAACTATTTGGAATGCAGGTAGCAGGCAGAATACCCCATTTGACCATTCTTTTGATCATCAACTTTATCATTGGCGGTAGTGGATCTACTTGATCGTGTCTGAAGATTCCATGCGGATTCCCCTGTTTGTCATTTATGAAGTTGTAGCAGTAGCTACACTGGATAGTAATCCTCCCTTTTCCTCGCATCCATTTCCTCGGCTTAGAATAGATCCTTTCCATAAGTAAACCTGCTTGACCTCTGTCCCTTAGGTCAAAAATGCAATCAAGAATATTTTGTTTGTCAGTTTCTAAGAAGACTCTGGTATACAATTTTTAATCCCTCTAGTATGTTGATGAATTTTCCCTGGACTTCTTCGTAAAATTCAAATTCTCTTTTATTAACTTTACTTATTTTGTAGTATTCCATCGTACTAGGAGTCGGTAGCTGTTGCAGGCGTTCCTCCTTCTGAAAATTGGCAGTAACCCAAACTAGCGCTAGCTAATCTAGAATACGAGACTCGACATCTAGTGAGATGTACGACCCTAGGTTCTATGGTATATATTGGTCTGTCCCCAGTGAGATGTATGGCTCATCCATCATAAAATCTGAATTCTGAGACCCATCGGTGTTAGAGGTATACTCTTCGAATTTGATGAAGCATTGTAAATGTAGAACATTGCAATCCAGGCATTCTACAAACGCCCCTGTGGCAGATGTCCTTGCATGTATTTCAGTGTTGCACGTCAGGCAACCCTTGCATAAAACATCTAAAGCTGAAGGTGCATCTGGCTCTTTGACGAACCCCGGTTCTTCACCTGTGGTGGGTAGACTGGCAAAAGTTTCTTTCATGTTTGGATCATAAATATGCCCCTCAGGAATAGGGGTGAGTCAGTTGTTCGTTTCTCTCTGACGTCTGCGTTCTTGTCGGAGAAAAACCCTATGCTTCTTATGGTTAACATTCCTGCATTGTGTATTGCAAAGTGAAACACCTGACAGTCATTCGTTATTGGCGGCTACTAAGCCTCCAGCCGGTGTAGCTACCGTGGAGGTCAGACGGCTGGGCCCTTCCATCAGATCTTGCTCTATTATCACGTTCTTACCTTTGTGTGATGCATTATCTTTGGCGGTCACCCTCAGCAGTGAAGGTAATCCCTCTTTCTCTTTGTAGCTGACAACATTTATGAGAGGACCTTCGTAGTCCATGTCAACCTGTTTAAAGCTCATGTTGAAGTCTATGGTACCTCCCTGCTGCGCCATCTCCTCATTTAGTGCGAGGCTCCAGCCATCCTTGAAAGCAAAGATCAGCCTCTGTCCTGACATTTTTCTGTAGATGACAGGAAAAACATCAGTGGGCTGAAACTTGGCATGAACAAGAACAAAACAAAGTATTTATTGAAGTGAGTTTTAGCTTATTTTAGTGAAATGAATTGTTTCTTTATGTATGAATTTTGTTCAAATTTTTGTGGAACATTATACTCAAAAGTAGAAAGGAGAAAAGTTAAAGTTTAAAACTTTTTTTCTCAAAATTTTCATTATATTGAGGTTAATTAAAAAATTTAGACCCGGTCATAGAAATTTGACCACATAGATAACCCCAAAATAATCAAAGCTTCACAGTTTCAAAGCAAGCAAAGGCAAGCGGCATCAGGTTGCGTAACAGTTTTTCAGATATCGTCCATTTATTGGTAACATGGGTCTTTCTCATTGGAAGTCCACTAACTGGTAGGCTCTTTCTGTGTAAATCTTTTCAACGACAAATAGTCCCTCCCAAGTTCGCTCAAAATTTCCACCTATTTTGCGGCGTGCAAGCATAGGCATTTTGAGCACAAGTACGAGGTCACCAACTTTGAATGTCCTTGGGCAGACCAATTTGTCATGGGCTTGTACCATCTTTGCTTGGTAAAGCTCCAAATGTTGTTGTGCTTCTAATCTCTTTCCCTCAAGATTTTCTAGTTCTTCAAGTCTTAGTTTTACACTTTCTCCTGTTGTGAGTTGGTCTAAGAGACGCTGTCTGAATTTCTAGCGGTAGCACAACCTCAGACCTATACACGAGCATATAGGGGGTACATTGGGTGAGAGTCCTGAAAGTCGTCTAGTATGCCCACAAAACTTCTATTAGTTTGTTGTGCCATTCCCTTTTGTTTTTGTTGAGTGTTTTCTTCAAAATTTGTACCAGTGTTTTGTTGAAGGCTTCAGTCAGACTAATTGCTCTAGGATAGTAAATCGTAGAGTGTCTCCAATATATCCCATGTCTTTTTGACAAAATTTTTGATTTTGTTGCTTTTGAAAGCTATCCCATTGTCAAAAATTATTCTTTGCGGTACTCCGAAATGGTAGACAATTTGACTTTTAAAAAATTGAAGGACGCACTGTGTCATAACCTCATATAATGGTACTACCTCTGCCCATTTGGAGAAGTAATTTATAGCGACAAGTATAAACATGTGTCCTTTAGAAGATGGAACTATTATGTCTGTGCCCCAACACATGAATGGCCACGAGACAACTGTTAGGTGTACCATATTCGGAGGGTGGTGTAAGACCACCCCATGCACTTGGCATTGGTGACTTTGACTGGTTGTATCCATGTAGTTGGACATCATTGATGGCCAATAATTCCCGAGTCTTTTGATCTTCATTTTCATTTTCAGCCCTGACTGGTGAGCGCCACACAATCTGACATGTACCGCTTTGACAATATTCTGTGCTTCAGCTCTACTCAAACACCATAGCCACATTTGACCGAATGAATTTCTGTAGAGAACGTTTTCCACCAGGGCGTAAGACATGGTCATTCTTATGATATGGTGTTCTTCAGACTTGTTTTCTGGCAGCTTCATGTATTCAAATATTCTATTAATGTCTTGCGCTAATCTTCACTAAAGTCTGCAACTGTATTTATTGCTTCTTCTTTACCAAGCTTGTGCAGAGTTTCAAGATCAATCTGAGACAAGAATTGTTTTCCTTGCACTTTGATTTCAATGAAATCCTCCTGGGGACATGTCATTTCCTTAACAAGTTTTGCTAGAGCGTTGGTAGGGGCATTATCTTCCCTAAGAATCCGATAGAAAGTCACATTGGGAATCTGTTCCAGGAGCTTCATCGTGTACTTATGGTATTCTGCTTTTCAAAATTTTGTATTGTCCGGCAACTTGTTGGATGACGAGTTAAGAGTCACCATAGATGGCAATGTTTGTTATATCCATTGAGATTGTCATTCCCAATCTGGTGATTAAAGCTTCATATTCTGCTTCATTGTTGGTGCACGACTTCATTAGGTGGTATGAAAACCTCAACATATTATTATCTCGTGTGATAAAGATCAAACTGATCCCTTCTTTGTCTAGAATAATTGTACCTAATTCTTTGTCTTTTCTGGTTGATGAAGCACCATTGAAGTACATCTCCTAGTGTTGCGCACTGTAAAATTTCATTTGTAGTATTTATTTTTCTGATAACTCGTTGTTGAGAGAGGACCTAGCTGGCGGTGGGTGTGCAGCGAGAAAGTCTGCTAGTATCATTCCCTTGATAACACAGAGGGGAACAAAAGTTATATCAAATTGCAATAAGATCATTGACCATCTTGCTAGATGTCCGAAGAGTGTTGGTCGGGTCATTAGATATTGCAATGGATTAACTTTCGAGATTAGGGTAATCTTATGAGAAATCATGTAATGTCTAAGCTTTTGGGCGGCAAAAATAAATGCCAGACAATGCTTCTCAATAGGTGGATACCTTATCTCTATCGGTATTAGGCGACAACTCAAGTAGTAGAGTGAATTTTCTTTACCCTCATCATTGACTTGGGCTAAGAGGACTCCAAGAGAGTCATCTAAGGTCGCGGTATAAAGTATCAATGGTTTCCCTAGGATAGGGGCTGCCAAGGCAAGAGGTGTCATTATATATTGTTTAACATCCTTGAAAGCCCGCTGACATTTTTCTTCCCAAATAAATTTGGCATCCTTTTTAATTAATACCGAGAAAGGCTGACACGTACCTTAGAGATTTGAAAAAAAGAGACTCAGATATGCCAGCTTCCCTAGGAGGGAACATAGTTGTTTAAAGGTTTTAAGAGGAGGCATTTCCAAAATAGCTTTGGTTTTATTTGGGTTGATCTCGATTCCCCAAAGACGGACAATGAATCCCAAAAATTTCCCAGGGGAAACACCAAAGGTGCACTTTAAGGGATTCATTTTAAGGTCATATCGTCTTAACCGTTCAAAAGCGATCCTTAAATCATACAAATGGTCTATTTTTCATTTACTTTTTATGACCAAATCATCCACGTAGCATTCCACATTGTTGTGAATGAGGTCATAAAAAAAACTTCGTCATTGCGCTCTGATATGTTGCTCCTACACTCTTTAGGCCGAACGACATCATTGTGTAGCAGAAAATTCCAATCGTTGTTATGAAGGCTGTAAGCGTTGCATCCTCGGGAGCCATCTTGATTTGGTTGCATCTCGATGATCCGTCCATGACGGTGAAAATTTCATGTGTTTAAGCTATATCCACAATTATTTTTAGTATGGGTAGTGGAAATTTTTCTTTTGGACAAGCCTTGTTCAAATCTTTGGAGTCTACACAAACATGGATCTGTCCATTTTTCTTCTAAACAGGTGCAATGTTAGCTAACCACATGGGGTATTGCTTTACTTTTATAAAGTTGGCGTCTATTAAATTCTTTACCTTGGTGATGACTTGCTGCTCTATTTCGAGGGGCATCCTTCTCGGAGCTTGTTTTACTTGGGTTATATTCTTTTCCACCCCGAGTTTATGGACTGCAACCTCTGCTGACAGTCCTGGTATTTCATCGTAGCTCTATGCAAAACAATCTTTGAACTCTGTTAATATTTTGATCAATTCTGATAATTCTTCGACATTGAGTAGAGATCTTATAAATGTAGGTCGGGGTTGTTCTTTAGCCCAAGTTTAATCTCTCTTAATTCATCAACGGTAGATTTAATTTCCTCCTCAAGTTTTGGGGGAGCATCTTCTATTTGTTGATCATTAGAGTCATCCTCTATATCGAGGCAATCCTCTTCTGACTCACCAGTAACAACCATATAAAATTTAGAATAATCGACTGGTCTAACTGTACCAAATCCGAGACCTTTTGAATTGGTAGTTTGACTTTTATCATTTTATAATTTTTCAAAAAGTTGAAATTTATCTTTTGGCATTTGTTTTAGTAAGTGTCCTTGTTGAATTAACTTTTGAACATAAGGTGAGAAGTAATTAAAAGGCAATTCTATTAATTCATTAGGATCATCATCCAAATTTACATAATTTTCAAGAATAGTAGAGGTAGGAGCATAGTGAAATTTGATCGGCTTTTAACCAATACTACAGACTTCCTTGACCAATAAACTCTCGACTTTTTGAGAGAGAATCAGAGTAAGGGTCAAAGCATCACATAGTGGTTTACCTAATCATACATTGTTTCATATTCAATCTCTTCTGTATCTTCTAAGGATATCTCCTACTGAGGCCTCTTCTATCTTGTCATCATTATCTCTTCTTTAAAACTATCTTCATCACCGACGTTGGTGGTTGAGATAGTCCGTTCAACAATTAAATTGATCCTTCCTTGTCCACATCCCCGGCCTCGACCTCGGGTGCCCGAACTAAAAGAACCTTCACTAACTAGTTGTAAGGGAGTGGTGGAAGATCGCTGAGCGGAGTTGAATGATTTCCCCTTTGTAAATCTTTTAAATCTTCATCTTTGTTTATAATAACTTCATGAGAGAAAATAGTCTTCTTTGGAGGTGCGTAGTAGGCAGCATCTTCATGGATACCAACTTCATGTACTGAAAATGGTTGTAGGTCTCCTTTGATACAATTTTCTTGACCATCTTTGCGGAATTTGATGCACTGTGTAGAGATGATGGAACCATATTGTGTTCATGAATCCATGGTCAACTCAACAGAGAACTAAAAGAGGTCTCGGCGTCGATGATATGAAATTTAGCGGTTATCACGAGCTCTCCAACCTTCATAAGTAATGTAATTGATCAAAGGGCTCTTTCTCCCTTTTGGTTGAATCCTCTTAATATCATTTTATTGGTCATAAGCTCTTGAGCTTCAATATCTAAATAGGTAAATATCCGTAGGCTCATCAAGTTAAGTGATGCTCCAGAATCTACTAAAACTCTGGACAACACAAATATGTCGATGTTGACGGAAATGTAGAGTAGAAAGTTGTGGTCGGCGGTACCGAGCAGCAAGTCTTCATCTGTGAAGGTTACCCCAGACTGTTCTTTCAACGAACAAACTTCATCTGAGGATGTGCTGGCCAACTGAGCTAAGCAAATTTCTTAGTCAAGCAAAGCTGGAACTAGAATCAGAGCGTCATAGATGCTTAGTCGGGTCGACAACTTCCTAAGGTGAGCTAGAACGTTGTAGTCCACTTTGTATGATCCTTTGATTTTGTCTTTATCATGTGGTTCTTCCACTGTTTGAGGTGGAGGTATTTTTTCTCGAGTCATTATCTGCTTTCCTTTATCTTTTGGAGTTTTTCTTGGTGATAACACCTTTTCGCTCCTTAAGTTAACTTCTGTGACTTCTTCTTTCTGAGATAACATTGTTGAATCTTTTAGTGTCTCTTCCTCTTTGTTGGAAAGATCTAAGTTGATGGTAAGCAGTGTACTGTAATGCTTGATAATTGGCTCCTCGTTACTGGTGTTGTCGTAATTGATTTCATTATTATCTTCGTTGGACTTGACAACGAGTTCATCAGGCTCGAGTATGATTTGAGGATCATTTTGGGGATCGAGATCAAAGTTAGATTTGTCATAATGAGTTACGTTGTCACTGAAACAGTTAAAACGTAGCCGAAATCACACTCATTATATTCATAAGACCCCGGAGGGACAAAAAGATAATCAGTCAAAGTCAAGGGTTCGAGGATTTTCTTCCTCGAATAAGAGATAACTAATCTAGTAGAAGCAGCCCTTATCATACCCTCCGTGCTATCAATCTTTATAGGGACGCTTCTCTTCTTCTTCTTTGTTTTTGATGATTCATCTAGGACTTGGTATGCTACGGAGTCTGAATGGAGGCTGGTTTTTATGCAGATTGGATCTTGTTCAGTATTTTCTTGGATGATCTACTGCAGACCTCATTATATTCTTCTTCTCTGGTATATGCAAAAGATTCTTTTGGTGGATCCTATATTTGATTGAAGACCTTCTTGAGTTCATCCCAAGTTGTACTCCATCCATCTGTTCTAGTATAAGGATCAATTAGGGAGATTCTAAAATCATATTTATGGAACCTTTTTTAGGTTCTTTTAAATAATATTTTGGGATTGTTATGCTCCCTTCCATAAGGTTCCTCTCAAGCCAGTATTTAAAGACGATGCATTTTTCTATAGTGTGCCCAAGAAACTGGCGGTATGGGCAATAATTTGGTTCATTCTTCTTATCCACCTTTTTGGGCTTCTTTGGATCTGGTAGTATGAACTCTGGCTTCTTTATCAGACTTATGAATATTTTAGGTATAGCTTCATCTTTGAAAGAAAACATCATTTTGCCTCATTCTGACTGGGACATTTTCTTATCCCCTGTTCGAGGTGCTCCTTCTTGAGGCAGTTGCTGGTTGGATTGGGTACTCTGTTTCTGAGCATAATGTGACAAAGATTGTCGAGGCTCTTTTGAATATTTCATTGGTTGCTTTCCTTTATCGATGGTCACTACTACACCTGATTTCTTTTCAAACACTCTGCTCACCTTATCCTTTTCATGTGGCTCCATGTGCTTAATTTCCTCTTGAAGGCTGCTGGCTTTATTGAGTAGCTTCTTGAAGGATTTGATGGTGAGTCCCTTGAGAATGAAAGCTACTGGCCAATTAATGCTCTTGAGTAGAATTTCAATCGTGTGATGTTCCTGTAACTGAGGTTCACATTTCATGCTAAGGTTTCTCTACCTCAAAATATAGTCTACCAAGGTTTCGCTAGGCTTTTATTTTTCCATCATAAGCTCTCCAATAGACACATGATGTTGTACTCCGGCAAAAATTTTCACAAATAACTATTCCAACTCAGAAAATTTTTTAACTAACGCTTTGGGCAAGTCAGCGTACCAGTTGAAAGCAATTCCTGACAAGCTGCTGACGAACGGTTGGAAGAGTAGAGCTTCACTCATTCTCGTGTTGCCACAACTGGCTCAGAAATGTGCTATATGCTGTCTGGGATTCCCAGTCCCATCGAATAGCTTAATGTTTGGGGCTACAAAACTCTTGGGGAAAGGCACGGCATCAAATTCCTCCAGGTAAGGTCTACCCTTTAGAACCAATGCACCACCCTTAGATTGGGTTAAAACGCCCCGCACTTGTTCAACCATTTTCTTGAATTCTTTTTCTGTTATAGCACCTGATGGAGAATCCTTTCTATGTTTCTCTTCTCTATTTACTGAAACAACATCTCTTCTTTGTTTACTGAAGTAATATCTCTTCTTTCATTTGTGATGGGGATGATTTTCAGTTGATTGATCTCTAGAGAAGCCAATTGTGACGCTTGTGATTACCCCTGATAGTGGCCATAGAGATCATGGCTGCGGTCATCTCTTCTATTCCTTTTTCTAGTAGACTAACTTGTTCATTCCTTAGGAGGATAGCCCTACGCAGCTCATCTACGGCATTCTCTTCGGTGTGAGGTTGAGCCTTGCGAGCAGATGTGGTGGCTCTAGTATCAATTACAAGGACATCCATGAAATCTTCCTCTAAGTAGTCATTATAATCAAAATTTTCATGGTCGCTATCGACAGAAGCTCAGTGTTCTCGAGCTAACTCAGAAATCTCGATCCTGAGTTTCTCAACTTTTTCTTCAATTATAGATTTCTTGATTTCATAAAGATCTAGTCGACCCTGATGGACATCCTCTACTTTCTTCTCCATCTCGCTGGCTATTGTTGCAATGATGTCAGATATTTCAAACACCGGTTTCATTTCCTGTCCCGTGGGTTCACCAGACTGTATCGGAGCAGTGACCTTGGGTACCGATACCATTTTATTTTTTTACGATGATGTCTCAGGATGGAGTGTCTTAGTAGAAACATCAGTATGTCAAGGGAAAGTATGCTCCCCGTGGTGTAGACCGGCTACAGTGCCAGGTAATCATCTTGTCTTTGCCTTTGGGATTGCAGAAATGTCTCCACTGGTAAGATTTTTGAACATGATATCGACTTAACCGGTCGATGGCCTGCTGTCTTCGTACTTGTATATTCAATAGTAACTGTTGTGGTATTAATTTTGTTCCGTAAACGGAACCAAACGGGGATGCGAGTAGGTGGCACTTCAGTTGTCTTGTGAGACTCTTTGGCGGACTTGACATCCTTCAAAATTTTGCTTCTTCATACGAGGGGAAATTGCATGTCCCACTCGTTTAAGTAAATCACTAACTGAACATCCTTCTTTGGTAGCTAGCGTTTTGGAAATAGCACTTACTCGGGTGATAGGAGTGAATTTCTTTCCCTCCTCACCATTTTCATGAAGTGGTGGTAATGTGGTGGTGATTTTTTGGATACTCTTGTATCCATCAGTATCCGTCAGAGGATGGAATGTACACCCTCGTAGGAGTGGATAAATTTCTAGTGACACTTCATGGACTTGATGAGGCTACTCCTCAACAAACGTCTCCTTGGGAGCCTGGGCTTTGATGGACCTCCGACCTCTTCTGTTGTGGTTCCTCTTATGAAGTTGGGTCAGCGTTACAGTCCTCGAACTTGATCCAATGTCAAACACTGGTAGTGGGACAGTTAATCCCTCAGTTGGATCCTCAATAATCATTACTTCTTTTCCTTTAGCAGCTGCAGGGATAGCGGGTTTGGCGGGTGCCGTGACGACAATAGTTTTAGTTTTCTTGCAGGCAGGGAAGTCTTGAAGGCAGTCCATGTTGAATTCTACAGACTGTTCTTTTATTTTTGGTGCAGCGATCTTCATTACTACAAATGGGGCTTTTTCGAGGATGACCTCAAGATCTTCAAATTTGGCTCCAAATTTTATGGTAGAAGTGAGATTACAGGCTTCATGGCTCATTGGCAGGTTGCAGAAAAAGGTTAGCCTTGTGTAGGACATAGCAGGCTTAAAAATAGAAAGTTTCAGGGTTAGTTATATGGCCAAAAACCTCATATTTTTTAGTGCAAGCACTGAAAGTGGAGGTTGATCTGTAGACCGGGTGAGTCTTAATTTTATAAGTTATTTTAAAATTTTTTCAAGAAAAATCAAGAGGTGTAAAATTAAATTAATATAAGAAAATTTCAAAGTTTGTGTAGCACAAGACGATTTGGTTTAATTTGTAAAGTAGCAAATCAAATTTGGAAGGCAGATGTGAAGTATTTAAGACCCAGTGTGGGACCCTTTTGTGGCATACAATGCCTAGGTGGAGCTAGTCCACTGACACACCTTTAGGGAGTCCGACTCCACATTAAAAATTAAAGAGCCCTTAACGGCTTTCTGAACCCCTCTGTTCAAAGATGGTTGAACAGCTAGTCTTGAAGTCCAAAGAGTTGGTTGTACCTTCCCAAAATAGAAATGGGTAAAGTATGCCGATGGAAGAAGGGTAATTTGTTCCAAGAGGGACATGTACACATTACTAATGTGTGAAGACAATATTTCTTGATTTGTATATAAAGAATAACTTGTCCCCATCGGAGTCGCCAGAAGCTGTCGGCGCTATTTTTGGTTGGAGGAGTTGCCCGTATGACGTTGTCAGTCACTGGAATCAAAATCCTGTTGCCCACTTCGGAAGAACATTTTAATTTACATATATATTTAGTTTTAGAAGAATATGAAATCAAACTGACCCCATATTTTTCATAGTTTAAATGAAAGAGCGATGTACCTCAATCATGTATCTATCCCGAAGGATAAACACAAGACCTAAGAATGAGGCTCAATCAAATAAATTAAGGAATATATGACATCCGTTTAGTTTGCGAAACCTTTGTATTTACCGACAAGTTCCGCTATTTAATATAAATAATTAAATAGTGTTTATATTAAGATGGGTTCGGACAAGCTTCCTATAAGGGCAAGCTCCTATAGTTAATTACATCTTAAATGACCAAAGTCACCTAAGAGGACTTTCAATAAAAATAAGGAAATATTATCTTCAAGGAGTTTCATAGGGTTGGACTTTTAATGAGATTGGACGTAGAAGTGTGACAGGGGATTGGTTCAAATTTGGAACATTTTGTTGTAGAGTCAAAAAGAGGAAGAACTAGGGGATGTCTTGATCCAGAGGAGAACCTTGGTGACTTCTCAAGCTATCCTAATGCTTGGCTTCAATTTTGAGGATAACTATTTAGGTGTTTCATCCTGCCAATTTTTATTTGTTAGGGCTTACATTCGTGTGAAATAATCACACAAATAGCTTGGAGGATGTGACGGTTTAGGTCGTGATGGACGACAACCCTGGAATCGTAAGATGAGTTAAGGCTTATATTGTATATCAGAGCTATACAAAGGCCTAAATATAAGATGAAGATTTACATTGCATAAGCAGGAAACCTCGAAGTCTTATGGATTTGTTGTTTAATTCTAAGGAAGATTAGTTTAGCTAGGCAAGACATGTTTTGCTGTTGAAGATAATCGTGCTGCCCAACATGCTAGCTCTAGGATCCTTGCCACAAAAAGTTTGAGTTTTCTAGTATGTCAAGTTATGATGTTAAATCAGGTGGCCCTATGGTTAAAGTTCGTTAAATTTTATGAGGGCATGTTAAAGTTGATTAGAGCGACACCAGTTAGGATCCTATGGTTCCCTGGTTCTGGTACCACTATTTTCTATTGGATTCACTTAGTCTAAATGAATTTACAAAACTTAACTTAATGAGTTTCATAATTTCATTTAAACCATGAGAAACCTCGTTAACAATCGTAGGTTGCCTCCTTTGAGGAATTCCCGATCATCCGATAGAGACATCTTAATTTAGTTTAAGTTGTAGTTTTATGTGATGTTTGTGATTAAATTTTGAGTTGTTTTATATTTTGAATGTTGTGGAGGTAAATTTTATCTTGGTTGATTTCAATTTTGGTTTTGGTTTTGGTTTTGTGGCTATCCTGATAGTTTTAGTTTTTATGCATGGTGGCATTGTTGTTTAGCATGCAGATTTACAGGTATAAAAGTACAATATGAAAGTACAAGAAAGACTATGCTGAAAGCTGTAAAAGGCGTACTTGGCGAGTCCTCTAGTTTCATCACCTGAAACTCAAACAGCATGTTAAGGTAGTTTATATGAAATAAGGAAGTAAAATTTTGACGACCTATCTGATCCTAGGTCATATCTTGCTAGGTCCATAGCAGTTTAATTAAGGATGATATTTGTCAAAAAAAACATATTAAATTTAGTAGATCTCTGAGGTATCCAACATATCTAGAGAAAGAAGTAGGTTCGTGTTATTCTCTCGCTGCCTGGTGGAAAATTCAGAGTTCATTTAAACTTATTATGTTGCTTAATAATTCATCCTATAAACACCCTAATGCTCAATAAATATTGACATCTCAATTATCCCTAAGAGTAAGGTAATTATCATCTATAATTTAATTTTGAAAATTATGTGGGTGAAGACCCTTAAAGAGGCTAGTTAGTGTTATTGGAACACTTAACCAATTTTTGGTCATAATTGGGCTTATTGTGTTTGAACGATGTTCTAATTCTCAATGATATTTACTTTTCTAATCCTCATTTGAATGAAACTTGATTTAGCCTAAGTCACTACTAAGCCCTTAAGACCTAGGTGAGTGTCTTAGTTAGTTTTAAAACGGTTAAGCTTTAGGTGGTCATAAATCGGATTTGAATTTTATTTGAAAATCAAAATAGGGGTATTAAATTTATTAATTATAGACTTCAAAAGTCATACCCCTAAGTCCTGGCCTCATTTTATTTTAATAAACTTCCAAATTTTAATAATTTATAAATTTATTAACTTATCTTTTCAATTAAGAAAGTGAGGTTGGTTTCTATCGATTAACCGCTTGTGTTTCAAACATCCAAATAAATTGATTAAGATTAAAGGTTACCCATTTCCCTCCTTGAATTAAGCCTAAATGTTAATTAAGGCTAAATTTCCAAAATTAGACATTTTCCCCTAAGACTCTAACATTTCATAATTCATCAAATTTAATCAAAATAACTTTAAAATTTTTATCCTACCTCATTCATGGGTCAATTAGGACATCGGAGGAGAATATGTGATTTTTGAAAATTTAATTTAATTTATATAATTATTTTCATGCAAAAAAAGGATTTTTCAAAGAAAATTCTTACATGACAAAGGTAAATTCTACTTCCTTGAACTTTTTACTAGAGGTAGACATAGACTAGAGAAGCATTTTGACCAAATTCCATAAATTTTTGAATATTATTTGAATTTTAAGAATTATTATACTTTCTCGGGTATTTATTAAATAAAAACTATTTTAAATGCGGAAAATTAAGTTTTATATTTTTGAAAAATCCTCCTTAGGTCAGAGAACTTAGAGGAGAAAATTTTATATTTTTTTGAAATTTATTTGATTTATTGGAATTATTTTAGTGAAAACTCATTTTAACCTTTAAAAATTATTTTTTAGATTTGAAATTATGTATCTTTATTTAGAAAATTAGGAAAAATATTCTAATTGTCCCTAAGTGCTTAGGAGGCAATTTAGAACATTTCCATGAATTTTATTATTTTTGTGATTTTAATGGATTTTTATTTCTTTAAATATTTAAAATAGGTTAAAAATCAAGTTTTTATTTTAAACTTCATTTTATTTTTGAAAAATAACTCTAATCATATAGGATTCAAAAAAAAAAAGTTTTTGTAAATTTTTTAGTTATATTTTGATTTTTTTAAAATCATTTAAGCGCTAAAAATGTTATTTATCTTTAAAAATCAACTTAAGTTACCAAATGAACTGAAAATACTTTGGATTTTTTATGGCGAGTTCTCTGAATCCCAAACAACAGTGTAGATCAAGAATCAAGTCATTTTGTTGTTTGAATATTTCAAAATTAATTATCTTAGTGATTTATGATTTGTGAAGATTAGGTTTATTTTGAATGACTTAGCTGGTGAGAAATTTTGCTAAAGGCCCTCTAGTTATTATAAACCATCCAAAAATTTTCTTGGATTTTTTCTAAGCAACATGCTAATTTTCATTATAATTTAAGCAACTAATGCATATAAACTTGAACAATATGAATTTCTATTCAGGGACCTCCTTTGACTTTGGAAAAAATCAGGGAATGTTCCCTATGACAGAGGCAACAACATTCTAAAATTTCAAGCCATGGTGACATCACTACA
Organism: Phalaenopsis aphrodite; assembly: GCA_003013225.1. Taxonomy (NCBI): domain Eukaryota; kingdom Viridiplantae; phylum Streptophyta; class Magnoliopsida; order Asparagales; family Orchidaceae; genus Phalaenopsis; species Phalaenopsis aphrodite. The sequence continues at coordinate 70,510 of NEWO01001466.1, read as the reverse complement.
TGCATGGAGAATCAAAACATCCAAATCAGTGTTTAGTTTATTTAAAATAAAATATGCATCACATGGACTTAAAATTATTTCCACATTATTTTCCTCTGTTCACTAAGCAAGAGGGTATTTTTATTTTATTTTTGTGATTTTTCTACTCCAAGATATGAATTTTTAAAGCTAGGCACCATTTTCTATTTTTTTAAATCCTTTTTTTATCTATTTAAACACGTGGCGCCAAATCAACATATGGCAGCTCTGAAGCTCCACGCGGCGCACTCCCATTTGACGCCACCATCCACCTCAGCACTGACTTGGCCCACGGTTTATGTTTCGAAGCGCTATCTGGCTTCATCTCGACTGTCCATCTGACACACACGCGATCGGACGACTCCCCGTCATCGTCCCCGATAGCATAACCCGAGAACCATCCATCTTCGAACCTTAAGATCTCTTTCATTTCTTATCCAAATTAGATTAATTTTTTTTTTAAAACACACATCTAGACTAGAAAAACACATCCATAAGGTGATCAAGCCATTAAATTAATTCTAAGAAAATGGAGAATTAAGAGAGGCTCGGGAGGGGAGAGATTTTATACCTTGGCTTTGAGAAGTGAAGCTTCAATCAGATAGTCTTGGCACATTCGATGTGATCCAAGGAGGCTAGGGATTGAGTCTGTGATCTTGGTGTAAGGCCTAGGTATGATTTTAATCACGACCGGATTTGGGTGTTGGTTTAGAGCTATGGTAGAGGCTCTATGAGAGGGGAATTTGATGAGGCTTAAGCTTCTTTCTCTATTCCGAAGGTGTGGGTGAAGCAAATTTGAGTTTGGTGGACTATGGAGGTGTATTGGGCTCTGTCCTAATTTCCAGCAAGCTTTCGAGCTCAAAATTGAACTCTTGCAGTGGAAATTGGTGAGGGAAAACAGTTGGAATGCACTGAGGGGATCTTAGGGAAGCTCTTGGTCTGTTTGGAGAGGTCTCTCTAAGAAATTTTCAACACTTCTTCCCATGGCCGTGGGACATGCTTTTTATAAAAATGGCTAGGGGGTGGCTATCATGGCCAATTAGGGGGTGCATTGAGCTGCTTAGGTGGAGGGCATAAGAGCTCTACATATTTATTTGGTTGAACTGGCCTCTAAGTTTGATTTGGGTGAAGTTCCATGGGGGTGGCTCTCGGTTTTGAGCCTCTCCGATGACTATGCCGGCCGGCCATGGCAGAGGTATCCGATGACTATGTCGGCCGGCCATGGCAGAGGTAGGTGGATAGGATCTCAGGCCATCCAAGGGAATCTGTCAAAGCAATTTAATGCAATGGGGTTTAGTTTTGGTAAGGGTATCTTAAGCATGTGTATTTTTGGAAAAAAAAGATCCCTTAATTTAGGGCAATTTTTGTCCATGCTTAATCTAGCTTGGGTTAGATGGGCTTTGGCTCAGTCTCAGGGTCTAACCAATGGCTGAGGTGGAGTTAATTTGATTGCTTTTAGGTGGTTAGGCCATCTTTAATGCATGGCTTTAATGTGGGTTCAAGTGATCAACAATTTGGCTTGGGCTAGGTTAGCCATGTCAATTGGCCAAATTAACTGATAAAAATTGTGTAGATGATTATTATGAATATCTTTTGTGAAGAGTTGAAGTGATCTTGAGTTCAATTGGTAGGTCAATTTTAGGGATTTTTGAAATTTGGCCAATTTGGGTATATTGGGTTAGACATGGGTTTAGGTTGGACTAGCCTTGAGCTAAGTCCAAATTAAGTGGTCCACATGATCAAGGAAGATGTTGTGATGATTTTTTATAAAGGGATAGAATGAAAATTTTGGGGTTAAGGCCCTCAATTTGGTGAGATTTTGAGACATGGTCCATTTGGGGTAAATTTGGGGTTTTTCGGACTCAGGTTGAGATCAAATGAATATGAGGCCTCACCAAAGCCAATTGAAGGTTAATTTTGATGTATGGAGATGTTATGAAGGTTTTTCAACAAAAAGTATAGCTAATTGAGTGGACTATGGGTTCGATTTTGTGGAACCAAGTCATAGGGCAAAAATTGGGTTTCTGGTTTAGCTCAAAATTAGGTTCAAATCATGAACCAATTGAGCTTAGATTTGGTCTAGATTGGTCTCATGAAGGGTCAATTTGAGTTTAGAATTGAAATTTGGGTGAATTGAGACCAATTGCATAGACATTTGAGATAATTTAGGGAAAATATGAGCCTTTAAAAGGGAATTTAGGTGTTTTGGTCAAAGATGGTCAAATTGGCCAAATTGGGTCATGTGATAGTAGAAAGAAATGAAATTGAGATTAATTTAGAGGTTTTAGGAATTTTTCTGATTTTTTGGAATTTTTTGAATTTTGGGGTAAGGAGGGGTATTTGGTAATTTGCCAATTTTGGTGATTTTAAGTAGTTTGGGTGTTTTCAAGGTGTTTGAAATGATTTTTCAACCAAGTTGGGTATTTTTTTTAGATTTGAAAATTTTGGCCAAATTTAGGGTTCCAAAGGTAACTAAATAATTTGGGGAAATTTAGGGGTAAAAAGGGTAGGTTGGGTGTCTTGGTATAGTTAGAGTGCCAACCACCATTAATAAGCCATGGACCAATGGAATCCCCATTTTGGGTCCTCTATGTAGTGGTCTTTAGCCAAACCCTAGCCTAGGGCTAATCGGTTTAGGGGACCACCTATAGGAGTCTCCCAAAAGTATCAAGGGACCGGAGCCTAGAAATTCTAGGTTTAGGGTAGTGAGTGATTGTGAGTGTAAGTGATTGCAAGTGAGTGCCTTAGGCCTAAGACAACACCCAGGGTCAATCCTAAGGTCCATCATTCCTAAGGGTTAACTCATCTTGAGTTCCCCTATAACCCCCTACCTACTAAGTGCTTGATGTTAGGACCAATATGTGGAACTTCTAGTTGAGTAGAAAAGAGTTTGGAATTTCTAATGGTGAGGGCTCCCTGTCTAGTTTTCTAAGAATATTGAATAGAAAAATCCTATGGCTAGACCTTAGGCTACTAAAGAGGAAAAACTAAACCTCAACAAAAAATGAGGTCAACAGGCATCTCCTCAAACTTCTCTCCACTCAATATTTTTATCTTAATCACTCTTTTTCTTCCTTTAGGATGTGTTTTTCAATCTTTAGCATAATTTTTATACGAATTACTATATCTAGATAGGTATTTCATAGTTTTTAACTCCACTATTTTCTTGTTAAGATAAAACATACAACATTACTTTACTTTTAAACTTTTGAAAATATGATTTTATGAGTAGCTCACTTCTTATGTAGTGTAAATTTAAGGATACCTAGTTTTAAAAATAAGCCAAGTCATTAAGAACACATCTAATTTTCATAAAACCCTAAAATATAAAGAAAATTAATTTGGGAAAAATAAACATTCGGAAGACTTGATTTTGATTTCCACTATAATTTAAAGTTCAGAGAACTCCCCATAAAAATTTCAAAACATTTGGAGTTCATTTGACAACCTAATCTAATTTTCTAAGTTAAATATTTTTTTGACATTAAAATGATTTTTAACAATCAAATTATAACTTAAAAAATTATAAAATTTATTTTTGGGAGTTCTCTCAGATCAGAGGGATTTTCTAAAGATAAAACTGTAATTAAAATAAAAATTTTATTTTTTAAGCATATTTTGAAAATTTAAATAATAAAAATTGATAAAACTCATGAAATTAATAAAATTCATGGAAATGTTATAAATTGCTTCCAAAGAACTTAAGAATAATTGGAATATTTTTCCTAATTTTCTAAGTGAAGACGTTGAGTTTTAAACCTTAAAAATAATTTTCTAAGGTTAAAAATAGATTTTCCTTAATTTCTCACTTAAATAATTCTGATAATTCAAAGAAAAATCATAAGAATATGAAATTTGCTTCTCTAGCTTCTTTAACCTCAGAAAGATTTAATAAAAAAGAAAACTTAATTTTCCACATTTAAAATATTTTATAATTAATTAATACTCCAAAATTTAAAATAATTATAATAATTCAAATAAAACTAAAAAAATCATGAATTTTAGTCCAAGTGGTTCTCTATTTTATGTCTACCTCCAGTAAAAATTTCATGTGATTAGGCTTTGCCTTCGTCAAATTATTTAAATTTTCTTTGAAAAATCTTATTTTTGTATATAAATAATCATCTAAATTAAATTAAATTTTAAACAATCACAATTTTCACCTCTCATTTCTTAATTGACTTGTGATATGAATTAAGATAGACCTAAGACTTCGAGGTGGGATAAAAATTCCAAAATCATCTGAATTAAATTTGATGAATTATGAAGTGATAGAGCCTTAGGGGCAAAAGTGCAATTTTAGAAATTTAGCTCTAATTAACATTTAGGCTTAATTCAAGAACGGTAAATGGGCAAACTTTCATCTATATTAACATGTTTAGATGATTGAAACATAAGAAATTAATTGGTAGAAACTAAAGGATAAATTTGGAATTTCCTAAATTATTAAAATTTAGATATCTATTAAATTAAATGATCCTTGACTTAAGGGTATGATTTTGGATGTTAATAACTCACTAATTTAATACTCTTATTTTTTGTTAAAATGGCATTCAAATGTTTTGATAATGAATTATTATCACTCAAATTTCAAATTCTTTCAAAAATTACTAACGTGTCAACCAAGATCCTAATGGTTTAGTAGTTACCTAGGCTAAATCCAATTTGGTTAAATGAGGATTAGAAAAGTGAATGTAACTAAAAATTGAACACCTTTAAAACACTTTAAGCCCAAGTTAAAGCTGAAATTGGCTAAGTTTCTTAATAGCATTAACTTGCCCCTTTTAAAGGTCTTCACCCACATAATTCTCAAATTAAATGATAAATGATAATTACCCTACTCTTAGAGATAATTGAAACATTGATGTTCACTGAACACTAGATATATTTACAAGATGGATTATCAAGCAACATAATAAGTTTAAATGAGCTCGAGACATTTCATAAGGCGGTGAGAGGGAAGCATGAACGTGCTTCTTCCTCCTGACCTTTTGGATACCTCAGAGGTCTAATTAACTTAGTATGTCTTGCTCAATGAAATCATCCTCAAATGAATTAATAGAATTCACCAAGATATTATTGATGATTTCATAGATCACCAGAACCTTATTTCATCACTTTACATAAAATGCTTTTAACATATTAATGCTCTCACATGCATTTTGAGTTTCATTGGAAGATGACGGGAAGACCATCCAAGTACACATTTATTTTACCTGCATTTCTAGTTTCACGTACATTACTTTTTAGTACATTACTGTACTTACTCACCTGCATCTATCAACAAAAAACACAAACCTGCAAGTTAAACAATGATGTCACCTAGCATGAAAAACAAAACTACTAGATAGTCGTCAACCAAAACCAAAACTAAAATCAACCAAGATAAAATTCACCTCCACAACATTTAAAATATAGAACAACTCAAAATTTAATCACAAACATCACAAATCAACAATTGCAACAAAATTAAGATGTCTCTATCAGATTATCAAGAATTCCTTGGAGGAGGTATCCTACTGTTGCTAACGAGGCTTCCCAAGGTCTAAATGAAAGTATGGAGCTCATTAAGTTGAGTTTAGTAAATTCATTTGGGCTTGAAATCGATAAAAAATAGTGATACCAGAATGATGGAACCATAGGATCTTAACTGGTGTCACTTTAATCAACTTTAACATGTCTCATAACATTTAAAGAACTTTAACCATAGGGCCATCCGATTTGACGTTATGACCTGACACACTAGAAAACTTAAACTCGTTATGGCGAGGAGCTTGGAGCTAGCATGGTGGGCAGCACGACCATCTTCAACATCAAAACATGTCTTCACAAGCTAAATCATTTCCATCCTTAGAATTAAACAACAAAGCCATAGGATTTTGAGGTTGTTTGCTTATGCAACATAAATCTTTAACTTATCTTTAAGCCTTTGCACAGCTTTGCTATACAATATAAGCCCTAACTCGTCTTAGGATTCCGAGGTTATCGTTTGTCATGACCTAAATCCTCACATCTTCCAAGCTATTTTTGTGATTGTTTCACACAAATGTAAGCCCTCAATTAATAAAATTGGTAGGACGAAACACTCAAATAATTTCTCCTCAAAACTGAAGCCAAACAATAAGATAGACTGGTAAGTCACCAAGGTTCTCCTCTGATCTATGACATCCCCTAGTTCTTCCTCTGGTTTCTACAATAAAATGTTCCAAATTTGATTCATTCCCCTTTCACACCTCTTTGTCTGATTTTGTTGAAAAGTCTTATCCTTTGACCTCTTTGAAGATAATATTTCCTGATTTTTATCAAAAGTTTTCTTAGGTGACTTTGATTTTATAAGATGTAATTAACTACAGGAGTTTGCCCTTTTAGTAAGCTTTTCCGAACCCAGCTTAATATAAACCATATTTAATTCTTCGTATTAAATTGGGGAACTTATTGACAAGTAAAATGATTTCGCAAACCAAATGGATGTCATATATTTCTTAGTTTGTTTGATCAAGCCTCACTATCAAGTCTTATGTTTATCTTTCAGGATAGATACAAGGTTTAAGGTATCGTGCACTTTTATTTACACTATGAAAAATATGGGGTCAGTTTGATTTCATATTTTCTAAACTTAAATATATACGTAAATTAAAAGCCTTTCAGAAGCGAGCGACGAGATTTCAACTCTGGCGGCCGACAGCTTTAAATTGACAACTCCTCAACTAAAATAGTGCCGACAGCTTTTAGCGACTCCGCTGAAGATGAGCATCCCTTTCCATTTATATCAGAAAATACTATCTTCATATATCGTGATGTGTTCATGTACCTCATGGAATAGATTACCCTTCTTCTATTGGCATGCTCCACTTATTTCTTTCTTGGGTGAGTACAGTGAACTCATTTGGACTTCTGGACCATATGTTCTTCCACCTTTGAACAGAGAGGTTCAGGAGGCCATTAAGGACTTTTTTAATCTTCATTTGGAGTCAGATCCCCAATAGGCATGTTGGTGTATTAGTTCCACCTGGGCATTGTGTTTTGTAAAGTTTGTCCCACACTAGGTCTTAAACACTTCATGTCTCCTTTTCGAGTTTGATTTGCTGATTTACAAATTAAAACAAATTGTGTCATGCTGAACGTGCTTTATGATTTCCTCTTATTAATCCAATTTTTTTGCTTTTAAACTACTTTTACAAAAATTTTAAAATCCCCACAAATTAAATAAAAACTTCCTCGGTCTACAGATCGACCTCTGTTAATTTTTAATGCTCGCACTATGACTACAAAGTTTTGGCCAAATAGCCAACCCAGAGCTTTCTCTTTTGAAGTTGCTACATTGGCGTGCCCAACATTAACATTTTCTTGCAACTTGCCAATGAGCCGCAATGCTCGCAATGTCGTTTCCACCATCAAGTTTGGAGCTGGATTTGAAGATCTTGAGGTCATTCTCGGGAAAGATCTGTTCGTCGTGATGAAAGTTGCCGCTCCAGTAGTCCAAGATCCATCTGCTCAATTCAACTTGAACTACCTTCTGGACTTTCCTTCTTATAAAAAAGTCAAGACCACTGCCATCACAGCACCTACCAAGCCGGTTGTTCCCACTGCTGCTAAGGGAAAAAGAAGTTATGATCTTTGAAGACCCAACTGATGGGTTGGTCGTCCCGCCATCAGTGTTTGAAATCCAAACAAGTTTGCGAATTGCCCCATTAACCTGAACCTAACGGAGAAATCGCAAAAATAAGGTTCAAAGGGCTACTAAAGCTCGGACTCCTAAAGAAGTACCTGTTGATGAAGATCCTCAACAAGATGAGTCAGGATTATTGGAGACCTATCGACTTCTGTGAGGGAGTAGGTTCCAACCCTTAATCAATACCAATAGGTACGAAAGTATCCAAAAGATTGCAGCTGTTTTACCTTCACTTTGTTGACATAGTCAGGAGAGGAAGAAGTCTGCTCCGATCACCCGAGTCGGTTCAGTTTTTCAAAGGCTAGCTGCCAAAGAAGGTTGTTCAGTTAGTAAACTACTTAAACGAGTGGGACATGCAGTATCCCCTTGCATAAAGGAAGAAATCTTAAAATATGTCAGATCTGTCAGATGCTTCCAGAAGTCAACTAAAAATTTACTTGCTCGCATTCATGTCTGGTTCCGTTTAGGGAGTAGAGTTGATACCACTATTGTCGTCACTGATTCTACCGTTACTAGGACCGCAAGTCATCGACATGTAAAGTAACATCTTGGTCCAAGAATTCTACCGATCGCCCACTACAAGGAAGTTCCTAAATTCCTAAGAGAAAAGATGAAGAGGTTACCCAGTACCGTATCTAGTATGCACCGTGGGGAGCATACTTCTCTTCAACATACCGATGTTCCTGCCAAGACACTCCATCTCAAGACTTCAACGTCAAAGAAATTGTATGGATACCCAAGGTTGTCGTACTGATACAGTCTAGTAAGCCAGCAGGGCGAGATCATCGAATGAAGTTAGGGTCTGAAATATTTGATATCGTTGCAACAATTTCCGACGAGATGGAAGAACAAGTGGAGGAGGTCCAATAAGCTCCTCCAGATTTTAAGATAATCTAAGAATCAATAATCAAAGAAAAGGTCAAAAAGCTCAGGTTGCAAATTTCCAAGTTGGCTTGGGAACATGGGATTTCCATGGACGATGATGGAGATTTTGACTTCAACGATTACTTCGAAGAAGATTTCATGGATTTTCATGTCATTGAGACCAGAGCCACTATATCTGCACGTGAGGCTCAACCTCTCATCAAAGATAACACCATAGATGAGTTACGTTGGGTTATCCTCCTAAGGGAAGAGAAAGTCAGCTAACTGGAGAAGATGATAGAAGAGATGGTCGCCGCCATGACCGGCATGGCTACAGTTCAAGGGCAATCTCAAGTACCATAGTTAGCCTCTCCAAAGGTCAACCAACCAGAGATTATACATATCACCAATGAAAGAAGGGATGTATCTTCAGTAAACAGGAATGAGAAACCAAAGAGGGATTCTCCATCAAGCGCAGTACCAGAGAAGGAATTTAAGCAAATGGTCAAGCAAGTTCGGATGGTCTTAACTCACTCTAAGGGTGGTGCATTGGTTTGAAAAGGTAGACCTTACCCAGAAGAATTTGATACCATACCCTACCCTAAAGGTTTTGTTTCCCCAAAACTTAAGGTATTTGATGAGACTAGAAATCCCTAACAGCACATAGCACATTTTTGAGCCAGTTGTGGCAACAAAAGAGGTAACAAAGTTTTACTTTTCCAACAGTTTGTCAGCAGCCTATCAGGGATTTCTTTTGATTGGTATGCCGATTTGCACAACAGATTAGAAAAAACATTCACCGAGCCAGAACAATTATTTGTGAAAAGATTTGTCAAGCTCAACATCATGTGACTATTGGAGATCTAATGATGAAAAAGCAAAAGCCTAATGAAACTTTTGTGGATTACATCTTAAGGTGGATAAACCTTAGCATGAAATGTGAACCTCAGCTACAGGAGCATCACGCGATTGAGATCTTACTCAAAAGCATCCATGGGCCAGTTGCTTTCATGCTTAAGGGACTCACCATTAAATCGTTCGAGAAACTACTTAGCGAAGCCAACAGTTTTCAAAAAGGGACTCACCATTAAATCTTTGAGATTGGTATAAGATCCCCTCCATAGCATCCAATTCTTAATATTAGAACATGACCTTATATATTATAGTTTATGTTTAAATGACTATATTTATGTTTCTAAATATTATGATAAATTTAATTAAAAGTTTTTAATAATGAAGGTCAATTTTAAAGCTAAAGATATTTGGTATGAAAGGATAATACTGTGTTTTTCTATTTAAAGTAAAGAATATTATAATTTTAAAATATTAAGAATCTTAGAGTTTCATGTAAGAAGAACAGAATGAGACTTTATGAAAAATCATCTAAACTAATACGAATTTATAAAATGAAGTAAGGTAAAAAGTTTAAACTTTAAGAAAAGGAAAGTGAAGTTCAAAATTATTAAAGGCTATCCAGATATAGTAATCCTCACTTGAAAAAGAAAAAGAAAAAGAAAAGAAAAAGAAAGAATTGAAAAGATCTTGAACTAAAGAAAAAAAAAGAGGAAGTAAAGACAGAAAAAAAAAGTATGTGAGGAGAAGCTTGAGGAGATGCCTAATAAAAAATTGGCTTCACTTGAATCAACTTTAGGAAAAGATTTTATTACATTTTCTACACTTTAATTTGAGCATCAACACTCTTAATAGTAAAGTTTTCTTGAAATTCTTTTTCATATGGATTTTCTAAGTAACCTTGATATAACAAACTAAAGTTTTTCTTGAAATGAACGGAGATTCAAAAAATTTAGATTTGATTACTATGGTTTCATATACTTATAGTTTCAATCTATGTTATTAAAAGTTTTTCTTAAATTATACTATTTTTTATTAAAGTAATGTGTAGAAGTTTATAATTTAATCTCTATCTTAAGTCAAATTTTTATGTTGTAAAATAGTCACTTAAGGACAAAAAACGTTTAAGTTTGGAGAATTTTGATACGCCTAAAAATTACCTACTTTTTCATTATTATTTTACACTCAATTTTAATGATTTTTAATGATATTACACTTTAAAGGAATGTATTTTGCATATTTTTGATTTCAGGTACAAGAATGAACTTTTGGAGAAAATGAAGCAAAAATGGTGTAATTTTGAGTAAAAACGAGCAAGAAAGAAAATTTTGATTTGACACATTTTGATATGTCTTTCTATGCTTGCTTTACTTTACATTCCTCACAGGTGTTTGAATAAAATTACACTTTCAAAAAGGTTGTTTCAATGCTTATTTTGTAGGTATATCTGTTAGGAGCAAAACACAACCAAAATGGGGCAAAACGGAGTCGAAACAGAGCCACACAGAGCAAAACTGTGGAGCTACTGCAGGGCAGGTTCTGAGGCGCCAAAATCCATAGAACTGGCACCTGAGGTAGCAAAACCGGCACCTGAAGCATCAGAGATAATATATGATGGATTAAGGAGGTTCAGGATGAATTTTGAGCGAATTTTGAAGGCTTGAAATGATATAAAAGCCTCATGAAGTTATTTAATGCATTTAGGTACTTTTGAAGGCTCTTTAATGAAGGGATATGTATCTTGAATGAAATGACCTATCTTTTGTGATTCAAAAGGTGTGACTTTTGGACAGAAATTTGGAGGGACCACAAATTAAACAGGAGAGGAGTCTAGGGCATGAGTGTGGTGTGAGAGTGAGAGGAAGGCTTTGAAGAAGAGAGGATTTTATTCTAGGGTTGTAAGAGGGGAGGGAAGGGGAGAGATTTCTTCTTCATTAAATTTATAGAAGAAAATTGAGTCTGATTTTAAAGAGAACAAGTATTTAATGGGAACTTCTAGGGATTTGCTTGGGAAGGAGTGTGAGATAAGTTGGGTTATTTTCTTTCTTTATTCTGTAACCTTTTTTTATATATGAAATCCGTGTTTTGTCGTTTCCCTCTCATGAATTTTGAGTTGTCTTCTTTATCCTTCTCCCTACTTTGAGATATGGTTTTGTGAAGTATTGAGTTTTTTTTATACGGTTTTAAATGTCTTTAATTTATGATGATTTGAACTTTAATCTTCATTCACTTTTCAATCTAGCCAATTAAAAAGTTAAAATGTGTTGAGAAACATATGATCCAGAAAGTCTATGATTTCTACAACATCGTGAGAGTCGCATTCAATTCCATGGGAGAGGATGTCATCCATGGGTTTTAGTGCAAATAAAAAGGGAAATATGCTTTATTTTATGCAAAATATGAGATTTTATGGTGGCAGATTAAAATTCCCAATTTGATCCAGTTGATTGGAAACAAATGTGAGATTGTTGGCCCTCAGGAGAGGGAGTAATGGGAGATACAGAGTGGCAGCTGGTATCCTTCTAACTTAACCACAAAATTAGGGACCAACTCTGGATTAGTCAATATTCTTCAAGCACTTGAAAGACGGTAAAGAATAGAGTTACTCCAATTTGGCATAATACAATTTTATATATAATTTTAAAATGATTTTTATTACTTCACTAACCATGAACCATGTATTCATTGTAAAGGGTAAAGATGCTTTCTTAAATTAAAACTCTTAATCACAAAACTTTGTTTAGTCCTAGTAAATTTAACTTTGAAGGTTAGAAATTAGTTTAGTAAATTTAGTTCTTTTACTTACATTTCTGTTATCATTCATTAGACCCATTTTAACTTGCCTTTATTACTTTATTTTTTTATAGTTTAATTTTTTTGATTTACGTTATTATCAAAAGAATTTCAATCTTCCCAACTAAGACATAATTGTAGTAGACTAGAACTAGCCTAACGGATTTCTTATTGATCTTCTCTGTTGGATTGATACTAGGGTTTTTAAAGAAAGTTCTATATTACTTGAAGCAATACGTGCACTAAGATAGAACCACTAGTGTGTGAACTATTTTATATATTTTGTTACATTTTTATTTTGCACATTAACTACTTAATATAAATTGGGCTAAGATTTTGGCCATTTTTGGAAATCTAAATTGCTGCATAATTTTTGGACAAGTCAAGCTTTTGGCACTATTACCGGGGATTTAAATTGACATAAAACACGCAAAAAATAGCATACACCAGGGGCACATCACTATGATGCATGTTAATTATTAATGTATTATTTTTTGTGTTGGGTATGAAAAATAAGGGATCTACATAACTTGTGCCTATTGATCCCGAGTTGTAAAAAAGGGAAAAAATCAAAAAACAAAAAGAACAGAAGAACTAGAAATGGAAATAGAAAACATTCAAAATAATTACTTAGAAAATGATTTATGGATGGTTTACTTCTAGAAAGGCTGCTCTCGGAGATTGAGGTTTATTCTGAAGCATGGTTATGATGACCATCATCTCCTCCAGCTTTTTCTCCATCCAAATGATGTATTCATCACTTTGTCTGATGGCTCTTTATAGCCTATCATCAGCATTCTCCTCAGTGGGTGAAGGAACATTAAGTGATGTTGCAGAAGCTCTAGTCTCAATCACTACAATTTCTGTGATTTCTTTGTCCATATGATTTCACATATTGTATTCTTTATCACTGATATTCCCTTGTTGTTCTTTTGATAGTTTAGTGATGTCAGCCTTGAGCTTCTCTAATCTGTATTCAATTGATTTCCCCTTAATGATCTTGAGATTAAATGGGGACTGTTGTTGTACATCTTTTATCAACACTAGCTTTGACACATCTAGAACACTAAAAACTAGTGCATCAGACTTAAAATACTTTGCGGGGAGACATCCTTCTGATTCTGGTTGTGACACTAATCCTACAACCTTAAGTCTCTACAACCTCTCCTTTAAAATCAAAGTCTGGAGACTAAACATCTTGTTTGTTGGCTCGGCTCTCCAGGATAAGTCATGGTCTCTAACACACAATCTAGATGCACTAACAACCAATCTTTGCTCATTGTATATCTTTTGAGGTTCTCTCTTTGTGGTAGCAAGTGGTGTCCTTGGACCCAAACAAGACTGGATCATTTGGTGCTTTGCAGGCCTCCGTGAGGCAGTAGCAGAAACGATATGGGTAGTAGCGGTATTAGAACGTTCTTCTAGGTGAAGCTTAACAGGAATATGAGGCTATCGTGCCCTTCTTTTTTGGGAAAAATAATGTGACTGATGGGTGGATTCACATTTTTTTTATAATCTTTGCTCGGACTAGGGGCGATACAGTGCACCTCATTCTTTTTATTATCTTACCAATAGAGCATACTTCTTTCGGGCCAATCTTTTGAAAACCAAGCAGGTTTGTGCACAAGGCTCATGTCTCTTTCTCTTCTCACCCAAGCAGTGAGGTGGTGATGATGTTGCAGTGAAGATCTTATGAGCACTCTCCTCCTTGAGAGTGGGAGACAATGGGTGAAACCTGCTTCATCCAAGAAGTCGCGCAGTCTCAAACAATCCAACTTCCTCCTACTAAGGAATTTCCTCGAACGGAATATTTTTCAAAGCTTCTGCCCTTTTAGCCTTTAGAATCTTACAGTTGTAGTTCCTCCATTGAGTCATGGTAAGTCGACCGGACCTCGAACTGGAGCTAATTTCAATCACAAATAGTGGTAAGACAGTGAAAAGAACCAGATTTTATTTGTACAAAATTAGCTTGCCTTTGGACACTGGTGGGGCAGCAGTTGCAGGCACAAAAATCCTGGTGAGTGTGACAGGGATGGTCTTTACTGAAATAGGGGTGGCTTTGGTAGTAAATGGAGCATCTAACTTAATGAGGACATCGGTGACCTTCACCCTCTTGAGGGAAGGGAACTCTTGACCACAGTTCAAGTTAAATTTAGTGGATGACTCCTTATCATCCAGAGCAATGACTTTCATTATGAAGAATGGGGCCTTGTCGAGTACTACTTTGAACTTGTCAAACTCAGACCCAAACTTAATCTTGGATCCCACTTGGCGGGCATCCTTGCCAGTAAGCAAGTTGAGCGAGAAGGTCAATATTTGGGACGACATCTTTCCTGTCAGTTGAAAAATTGTTGAATGTCAAAGGAGTTCTGCATTTTATTTCTGGGTAAATTAATTTAGTTGAAAGCACAATGGTTGACAAAAGTGTTTTATGAATTAGGTGTTTCTTTCAAACTTATCCAATTGATTTTGTCTTGAATTTATATTTGTTGTTGTTTTTTTGTGTCTTTTGTTAAAAATTTTATCTGATTCTTTAACTATGAATGTTTTGTTTTGACATTAGGTTCTGAAGTATTAATATTTTCGGGGAAAGTTTCAAAGGTAAAATTTAATAATAATTTTAAAAAGAACAAGACAAACTCGGAAGAGAGGTGAAGCGGTCACGAGGTATAGGACCCAGTTTTGAAATGGAAAAGGACCTATTCCACATCAGACTCACTCTGACCCTAACCTACAACACCGATTGGGGGTCTGATACACCTAAAATATGTAGTATTTTTAGAAACATTTTTATACCTATTTTTATGATATTGCACTTTAATGTAAGGTATTTTTGTGTTTTTCTTGTAGATACAAGTAAAAAAGGGTGAAAAAAGCTTAAAGGAGTGAAAAAGGATCAAATTTTAAGCAAAAAGGTGAGAAATGTGCAAGAGATTTTTGGCGCCTAAGCGCCAGATCCGGCACTTAAGCACCGGTTAAACGGAGAAGGCCACGCCTAAGTGCTAGAGGCCCTGCATTTAAGCTCCATTTGGAGTTATTGGATGAGTAAATTTGGTTTCTGCAAATTTTGAAGAGGTTTTTGAGGCACACATTAGCTTAATAGGTGGTTATAAACACCATGGGCAAAAATTTTCACGAAGTGATGCATCTCTTGGAGAAATACATAAAATTTAGACATATTTTGAAGAGAAACCAAGGCACCTTTTGGAAAATTATAAAAGAAAGAAGAGATGATTTAGAAAAGAGTTATAAAAAGGTCTGAAAAAGTGTAAGTCCTGAAAGTATTGGAAAGTTCTGAAAGTTCTCATTTGGGGAGTTAGTTCGAAGAGATTTTCAGGCACCACTTTTACTTTTATTTTGTCCTTTTTGTTATTTTATTTTGAGTGATTGTATGTAGAAGAGAATCAAATGAACTTCAAGAGTTTAATGGAGGACTGGAGATAAGTTTTTATCTTTTTGTTTTAAGACTACTTTTGATTTTAATTGAAACTTATTGTTGGTTTGAAAATGATTTCTTCTTTTAAACTAAAGTGTGATTTTGTTTTCTCTATGGATTCTAAGTAATTTTCTTTATCTTTCTTCTTAAAATGATAAGTAATTAATTTTTGGACATAAGTTGTGGAAAGTATTAATCTTCAATTATGGAAGAAGTTGTGATTATTTAAATCCATGCACTTCATTTACTTCTTGATTTGGCTAATCTAGATGTTAAATTTATTATGAGAACATGTAAGTACTGGGATGGTATTGTCTCAGTCAACAATTGAAAATATTTACATGAGGTTGTATGAATGAGAATGTTGTTCATATGATTGAGTGCAAATAAATAGAAAAATATTCATTGAAGGGTGTAGAGTTAATGAACTTTAAAGTGACAAGTTAAAGCCCCCAACTTGGTTTATTTTTTTAGATTCAGATACGAGATGTAAGCCCCCAGGTGGAGGGAATCAAGAGAACTCTAGAGTAAGAGCTAGTATCTTCCCTGCCTATCCAGTCTTCAGAACTTTTCAAACTTTAAATTAGCCAATGTTCTTTACAACATCTCTAGTAAGGGTAAAGAATGTTATTGCTACTATTTGGCACAACACAATTTGCATAATTCCATAACAGAATTCTTATACTTATTACTAATTCATAATAAGATGAAAAATATTTTAATATTTATTGATTTTCTTCTATAAAAACTCTTGATATCTTTTTAAATTTTTTTTGTTCTATAAAAATATTGAAAATACCAAAAATATTTAAAATTTTATTACTGCAAAAATCATCTTTAGTTTAGAAAATTATTTTTTTATAAAAAATGGAAAGTTTGTTGTTCAATAGTGCACATTGCTTATTCTCCCTGTGGGTCGATATTCAAGTCTTAATAAAAAAGTCCTATATTACTTGATAACGATATGTATTCTTGCGTAGTATCCCAATATATATAAATTAAAAGTTAAATTCTTATTTTTCTTCACGACCATGTTTTTGGTTTTGTTGCAAAGTAAGGAAATATAAGTGAGATATATTCTGAATTATTGTTGTACTATGCATATTAGTAGTATCTGATGATCAAGTTTTTGGCACCCTTGTTGGGGAGAAATTGATTTTAAAAGAAAATTTCTATTTTTGGAAAGTCATATTTAAACTTTAAATTATCTAATCTTATCTTACTTTGTTTTATTTATTTTATTTTATTTTATTATATGTTAGTGTATGCGTAGTTCAGGTTTTGAAAAACTAGTGCCATACAATTTTGAATTAGAAAGAACTATTAGAAAAATCAGAAAAAATAAAAAAATTACAAATTCTAAAAAATCCAAAAAAAACACAGAAATGGAAGACCAAAATAATCAAAATGCTGAAATTCATCAAGAGTTTAGATCTTTAAGAGATTATGTCGACCCTACTATAGATGAACTTCATTATAGTATTCAAAAACCTACTGTAGTGGCTAATTCATTTGACCTTAAATCTATTGTTGTCTAAATGATATCAAATAATAAGTTTGGGGGATCACCAACTGAAGATCCAAATTTACAACTTGCCAATTTTCTAGAATTGTTCACAACATTTAAATATGATGGTGAATCAGATGATGCCATAAGACTTAGGTTATTTCCTTTATCACCGAGGGATAAAGCAAAGATGTGGTTGAATTCATTAGCACCTGGATCTATCAGAACTTGGGTGATTTAGCACAAAAATTCCTTGCTAAATATTTTCCACCATTAAAAACTGCAAAGCTTAGAAATGATTTTACATCTTTTATTCAGTTTAAAGGGGAATCTATTTATGAAGCATGGGAAAGATTTAAAGAACTCTTGAGAAAGTGTCCACAACATGTTATGCCAGATTGGTTAATAATTTAAACTTTTTATAACGAATTAATTGGATTTCTTAGATCAATTATCGATGTCACTCCTGGTGGTTCATTGATGTCAAAACCATTTCATGTCACTTATGCTTTAATTGAAGAAATGACTACAAATAATTTTCAATGGCTTCTTGAGAGAGTAAATTCTAAGAAAGTAGCTGATAATCATAAAACTGATGCATTTACCATTTTAGCAAATCAAGTTGTTGTAATTTCAAGGAAGTTAGACCAATTTAGAATAGATTTTTCTCAACTAATTTCCATAATTGAAGAGAATTCATTATGTCAAATGGTAGATTCTCAAGCATCATTAGAAACTTTGAATGTCATAAGTAATAAGCAGAAAAACACATATTCAAATTATTATAACCCATGTTGGAAGAACCATTCCAACTTTAACTGGAATAACAATTCAGGTGGTAATAATCAGCAATGGGGCAACAACCAAGGAAACCCATTGGAAAACTGGAACAACCAAGGGAATAATAATTTCAGATCTACTTATCCTCCAGGTTTCAACAGTAATACACAGTTTAAGTAGAGGAAGTTGTCTATAGAAGAAGTAGTGTTACAAATGGGAAATCAATTACAAAGTCAAGGAGCTACAATTGGAAATATTGAGAATCAACTTGGGCAAATAACAAATTCATTAAGTAATAGATCACAAGGAACACTTCCTAGTAACACTGAATCAAATCCAAAAGACCAGAATAAAGAACAAGTAAAAGCTATTAAGCTTAGAAGCGGAAGAGAGTTGGAAGGTCGGGTTCAAAAAGAAATTGGAGTAGAGAGAGAAGAGATTGAAGAATCTAAAGAGGAGGCTCCAAAAGATTCTAGGAGACCTATTTCTCCACTAAAAATTGATTTGGAAAAACCACCACCTCTATTTCCTCAGAGACTTCATTAGCAGAAGTTGGATAAACAATTTTCAAAATTTCTAGAAATATTTAAGCAGCTTATAATTAATATTTCATTTGCTGAAGCCTTAGAACAAATGTCCAGCTATGTAAGGTTTATGAAGGATATTCTTAATAGGAAAAGGAAGTTTGAAGATAACGAGACTATTGCACTTAGTGAGGAGTGCAATGCAATAATTAAGAAGAAAGTTTCTGAAAAGCTTAAAGATCCAGCTAGCTTTACGGTTCCATATGCAATAGAAGACAGATTTTATGGGAAAGCTTTATGTGATTTACGTGTAAGCATTAACCTTATGCCATTGTTAATATTTAAAAGATTGGGTTTAGGAGAAATAACCCCTACTACTGTAACTTTACAGTTAGTCGATCGTTCGATAATATACCTAAAAGAAGTTATATAAGATGTCCTACTGAAAGTGGATCAATTTATCTTTCCCGTTGATTTAATTGTGCTATATATAGAGGAAGATAAAGAGATACCTATCATTTTGGGGAGACCTTTCCTAGCCACAAGAAGAGCAATGATAGATGTGCAAAAAAGGGAATTAACAATGCACATCAATGATCAAACTAATACTTTCCATATTTCATAATCAATGAAATATCCTGTAAAAGGTAAAGATGATGAATGTTATAGGTAAGATGTTATAAGATATCTAAGTGAATGTCATTTTAGAACTATTTAAGAAAAAAAATCACAAGAAAAAGATTTGGAACACAAGCAAGAAGAGGAATTAAATCAATAATAAGATATTTTTAAGAAAAATTCAAACAATGTTCGAGAAAGTTTTGAAGTTTTGGACATGATAGATAAAGATAAATCATTTTGTCCATTTATTGAAAAACCTCCAAAACTAGAGTTGAAGTTACTTCCCGTACATTTAAAATACACCTTTTTATGAGATTCCTCTACTTTACCAGTTATAATTTTCTCAAAATTAACGATGGAAGAGGAAGAAAGGTTGATAAAAATTCAGAAAAATTTTAAAAAAGCTGTTGGATGAACAATTGCTGATATTAAAGGAATCAGTCCTTTAATTTGTATGCATAGATTTCATATGAAAGAGATCTACAAACCCAAGACTGATCCACAAAGGAGATTGAATCCTGTTATGAAAGAAGTTGTGAAGAAAGTAATTTTAAAGTGGTTAGATGCTGGAATTATCTATCCTATTTCAGATAGTGCATTGGTTAGTCCAATTCATTGCGTTCCTAAGAAAAGAGAAGTAACTATAATTGTAAATGAATATCTTGAGTTAGTATCTACTAGACAAGTTACAGGGTGGTGAATATGCATTAATTATAGAAAATTAAATCTTGCCACTAGGAAAGATCATTTTCCATTACCCTTTCTAGATCAAATGCCCGACAGACTAGTTGGGCATAAATACTTTTTTTTTTGATAAATTCTTTGCATTATTTTTGCGTTGTCCTTAGGGTCAGTACCGAGATGCTAATTCCCTTTCTACTAATTCTTAGGTTGGATGTGAGTCATCGAGCTTTTCTCCCCAAAGTAATGATAACTTTCCGATCAGCTCTTGAGTTGGATATGATTCATCAAGCTTTCCTTCTCAATTTGGTCTTTCCCATCACCCCTTAGGTCAAATGTGAGTCATCAAGCTTTCCTTCCTAATGTAACACAAATCTTTGGAGATGGGTATGAGCCCACCTTAAAATGGATTAAGGCATCATATTCTCATATTTGGACATAGGTATGAGACCAACTTAAATGGAGTAAGGCATCCAATTCTCATCTTCCGAGTTCAGTATGAGACCACATTAAGTGGAGTAAGGCATCCAATTCTCTACCCAAATTTTTGGAGATAGGCATGAGACCACCTTAAATGGGTTAAGGCATCCTATTTTCATTTTTCGAGATTGGCATGGGACTACCTTAAACAGAGTAAGACTTCCAATTCTCTACCCAAATCTTTTGAGATAGGTATTAGACCACATTAAATGAAGTAAGACATCTTATTCTCATCTTTTGAGATCAATATGAGACCACCTTAAATGGAGTAAGGCATCAAATTCTCTACCAAAATCTACGGAGATAGGTATGAGACCACCTTAAGTAGAGTAAGCCATCCTATTCCCAATTTTTGAAATCAATATGAGACCACCTTAAGTGGAGTAAGGCATCAAATTTTCTACAAAAATCTTTGTAGATAGGTATGAGACCACCTTAAATGGAGAATGACATCTTATTCTCATCTTTCAAGATTTTTTTGAGACCGCCTTAAGTGGAGTAAGGCATCCAATTCTCTACCAAAATCTTTTGAGATTGGTATGAGTCCACCTTAAATTTAGTACGACACTTTATTCTCATCTTTTGAAATAAGTATGAGACTAATTTAAATGGAGTAAGGCATTTGATTCTCTTTCTGTGGTTGATACCTAAATTTCAATTTCCATCTCAAGGTCAGTACCTAAATTGTGATTCATTCCATTTGAGGTTGATACCTAAATTTTGATTCTAATTTTAGGGTTAGCGCCTAAATTATGATTCCCATTCTCCAAAACTATTGCAATCAAAATAAAAGTTTTCTAACAATTAAATTGAAATTGAATCTTTATTGTGACCCTCATGGTCATTTTCATAATTGCTTTCCTTTTAATCCCCAACGAGAGTTTTGAATCCTCAGTTTTGCTCGAGTATTCACTTGTCAATTCCCCAAAAGAAATAATTGTCATTCAATTCTGCTCATCATTCTTGGTCTATTGACATAGAAGTCTTTGTTGGTGTTGTTGAACTCATTATTCAACAACACCAATATGTGCGGTGTGCTTGATTAGCACACCACATCTATTGGGGATCCATTTGGTTACCTAATTTTTGGTTTTGGTCAAGTTTCCTTCTTATTAGCCTATGGTCTAGCTATAGTAATTTTTTGTTGACTATTTTTAGAGGACTAGAAAAGAACCCTCACCATTAGAAATTCCAAACACTTCTTTGCTCAACTTGAAGTTCCACATATTAGTCCTAACTTTTAGCACTTAGTAGGTGGGGTCAACATGAGGGAGCTCAAGGAGAGTCCCCACAGGATGGTTAAGCCTTAGGACTAACCTTTGGTAGTCTTGTCTTGGTTAGGCTAGCTTGTACACACTACAATTTTTCACACACCCAAAACCCTAAGACCCTTTGATTTAGTCTCCTGACTCTTTTTAGAAAGCTCATATGGGTGGACCCAAACCCTTGTCCTTTTCAATAAAAGTGTTAGGACTAGGATATTGAACATCCAAAGCAAGTCCTCATATGGTTCTCATGAGTTGGAACTAGTTTCATAGCTCACCTACTGTGCGGATAGATTTAGTGTGTAAATTTTGCAAATATTTTTCAGTATTACAAAATACACACAAAAAATATAATAATAAATATGCAATATAGTCCCAAAAAATACTTTTTTTGAAAATAATTTATTTTTAAAGCTCTTTTTAAACTGCCAATACTCCTTTAAAATCAACACAAGTATACGTGTCGCTCAAGTAATAAAGGGCTCTAATAGAGTCCAATATATCGATCCCATAAGGAAGGTCGAAAATCCTATATGTAAGTTCTTGAAATTATTTTATAATTAAATAAAAATTCAAAAATAAAAGTAAAGTGAAGTTTGAATATTTACTACTAAGGTAAATGCTTTATAAAATAGAGTTGAAAAACAAAGATAACTAACTAAGAACTAACTATCAAAAGTAAAATTACGAAAACTAAACAAAGTTATTGTTGACAGAAAATTCAAATTTATGAAAACATCTATCTCTTTTTTAATGAGTAAATGGATTGTGAAGAAATTAAATTCATTTGAAAAAATATATATGAAAATTTTTTTGTTCCAAATAGGAGCAATCTTATTCTTTACCCTCTTCTGAATCCTATATAGAACATTGACTAATCCAGAGTTTGGTCCCTAATTCTGTGGTTAGGCTGGGAGGATACCGGCTGCCACTCTAGTGCTCGCACTACTCCCTCCCTTAAGGGCCAACAATCTCACATTCGTTTCCAATCAACTGGACAAAATTGGGGATTTCAATCTATCACTTAAAATCTCTAATTCTACATCCAATAAGGTATATTTACCTATTTATTTGCACTCAATTACATGGATTACATACTCTCCCATGAAATCAAATGTGACTCTCCCCCTGTTGTATAAATCATACCCCTTTTCAGGACATATTTTTCTTAACATGTTTTAACATTTCAATTGGCCAGATAAAAATGTAAATGAAGACCAGAGTTCAAATCATCACAAATTATTATCATTTAAAATCATTCAAAATAAAATCAATTCGTCACAAAATCATATCTAAAAATAGGGATAATGATGAAGAAGACTACTTAGAATTCATGAGAAGGATAAGACAAAACATGGATTTCATACATAAAAAACAAGTTTACAAAATAAAAGAAATAAAAGACACAACTTATGTCACAATCCTTCCCAAAGAAATTTAGAAGTTCTCTCCAAGCCTTTCTCTCTTTACAAGCCCACTCAATTCTCTCGTAAAAGTGTAATGAAGAAGAAATCTCTCACCTTCCCTCTCCTTTAACAACCCTATAATAAAATCTCCTCTCCTTGCCTTTCACTCCACCTTCTTGCCATTTCATCCCCTTTCAACTCTCTCTACACTCTTTGAACCCTTTTTCTTTTATTAGGGGCTGCCTCCTTTCAAAAGAAATTCAAAATTCCATCCAAAGTTTCCTCTAAAAGACAACACTTTAAAATTCAAAGGATGTGTCATTTGATCCAAGAGACATATCCCTTCATAAAATAACCTTCCAAAATTTTTAGATGCATTGCATCACTCCAAGAGGTGTGTAGAATAATTCTCCATTTGAAAGTTTTCTCAAAATTCATTTCAAACCGCCTTAATCCACAAAAATTCATCTCGGGTGCATCATGCGCAAAGCCTCTGGATTTTGGCGCATCATGCGCCAATCTAGCGCGTCATATGCCAAAATCCAAAAATTCATTGTTTTGGGTCCAAATTTCATCCTTTTTTTTTGTCATTTTTGCTCCAAATGCCAAAAAAGGATATACCTACAACAAAAACATGAAAATACCCTTCTTGAAAGTGTAATATCACAAAAAATAAGCATAAATATGCATTTAAAATAATATATGTTTTTATGTATCAAAATCCCTCAAACTTAAATTTTACTTGTCCTCAAGTGACACTTTTACTACATAATAGCATATGACTTAGGATAGAGATTTACAAATAATTTATATAATTTAGTTTAGTAAAAAGAATAACAAAATTTAAGAAAAACCTTTAATAACTTAGATTCAAACTTTAAGTTTGGGAATGCTTAGTAATCAAATATAAGATGTCTGAATCTCTATTTATTTCAAAAAGAATTGTAATTTTTTTATTTTATGGACATTTAGAACATTCATATGAAAAAGAACTTCTAAAAACTTTACTAGGAGTGCTACTAGTGCTCCAATACAAGTTTAAAAAATGTAATAAAGCTTCTTCCTAAAGTTCATTCAAGTGAAGCAACTTTTTTATTAGACATCTCCTCAAGCTTCTCCTTACTTATTTTTCATTGCTTTTATTCTTTTTATTTTATTTTAGGATCTTTTCAATCCTTTCTTTTCTTTTTCTTTTTCAAGTGAGGATTATTATATCTGGATAGCCTCTAATAGTTTTGAACTTCACTATCCACTTCTTAAAGTTAAAACTCCATACATTTCTTCACTTTCTAAATTCATATTTGTTTATTATTTTTCATAAAGTTTCATTCTTTTCTTTTTACATGAAACTCTAAAATTCTGAACAATTCAAAAATTCAATTTCCTTTATTTTAAATAGAAACACATGGACTAATCCAATCATATTAAATATCTTTAACTTTAGTATTGACTTTCATTATTAAAACCTTTTTACCTAAATTCACCATAATATTTATAAACTTAAATATATTCATTCAAAGTTAAATCTTAGTGTCCCCTTGTCATGTTAAATTAATTTTGAATATATAGTTAATTGAGGACAAGTAAAATTTAGTTTACTTTTTTTCAAAAGAAAAATTTATCCCCCTAAACTTAAGTTTTTAAGTAAATTTAAAAATATGTTAGTACAAAATTTAGTAGGTGAAAAAAACAGTAAATGCATGAAAAATAAAAACTGTCCTGTTGAATATTTCTGACTATGAAACTGGGCTTTTTTATATTGCAGGTACTAACTTTAAAAATGTACAGGTTTTAAAGTATTAAATGAAATAAAATATATTCTAAAGAACATGCCGAGAATTAAAAATAGAATAAGAAAACTAAAAAAAATGAAACTACTAAAAAAGCAGAAAAAGTAAAGTTTATAGTTATTATTACAGTTATATACACAACACAGCATGAAATTTTTTACTACAATAGTTCTCAAATAAAAGCACAACTCAATACAATCACAAATAACCAACAACCAGAAATAAGCTATACTAAGCTCATAAAAATATCAGTCTTTATCTCCTTCCTCATCATCATCATCTTCATCTTCTTCATCTTCCTCATCTTCATCTCTAAAAGGAGCATAAGGAGTGGAATTGGGGCTAGGAGGAAATTCCACATTGGGCTCTCCCCTAAACTCTCCCCATAGCATTCTCAAAATCAATATCATGTTCAACTCTCCATCGCTAATATTCATCATTATAAGCATTTCTTGTTCCAATCTCGCCCAACTGACCTTGAATATTGATTATGTCAATTTGTTGAATCATGAGTTGTTCCATAATGTTTTCTAATGATGAAGGGCGAGAAGTAGATGCCCCTGCAGCTGATGTAGAAGGTCTATCCAATCTTCCCCCTCAAGATTTAGTAAATGATTCAACTCTCTGAATCATATGCCTCCCAATTGGATTTTGTGGTCTTAATCTTTCTTCATTTCTATGGGACTCTACTCGTGCTTGTTCACATATAGTGAAAATCAAAATAGTGTATCCTAAACCACTAGATGTAAAGGTATCAGCTATACTTTCAGTACGATGAACTATAAGTGCACCAACATTTATTGCTTTCATGTCCTGAATGCAGTAGTTCAATATAACTCTATCTTTTGTAACATCAGTAGGATGATTTGTTGGCAATAATCTAGCAGAAATAAATTCATGACATACCTTTGACTGACTAGTCAACATGGAAGTAGGGCAGTTAACTATCTTGTTATACTTATTCTTCCACTCTCCTCTTCCATCAGTCAAAAGGCAAACACTTCATCCAGTGATGAATCAGTCATCATGAATGCAGTATACTCATCAAAAGATACATTCCTCAGTCCATAAAAGGCATTTATCCTTTTAGTAGAAAATTCAACTTTTTTAGCTCTAATCAATATGTGGCCACCAGCAGTAAATCTCAACATAGTGTAGAACTCCCAAATCACGGGGACAATTGCTACTACTGTGAAGTAGAAGAATCTTTCCCAATTTCTGGCGAGGATTAACCTTTCAGTCTCGCCACCCAGATTCGCAAATGTCCGTACTTGGATCAATCTTTTGGACTCAATTTGAGTATTGTAATTATGTTGGCCCTGAAGTTAATGAATCTTAGTGAATCAAAGTCTTCGAACGACCTTCCTCTCTTAACTTGTGGAACCATTGAAAAATCTACAAAAATCTAAATAAATTTCAAACAAATTACTAAATAAAAAATATAACTCCTTAATTAAGATTTTTGGGTAAGAAAATTTTCACCATGAGTTTTCTTCAAGCTTTTCCACAAAAATCCAAAATTTTGGATCTTCCATAATGAAGGAAAAATCCATTCTGAAAATAAAAAATTTCTATATTAAAGTGAAGCGCTTACCAAGACAAGATGAAATCTATGATTTTTGACATTCTAAATCTTCTCTACTGTCCTCAATAAGAAGCACTAGGTCAAGGTTTAGAGGTAGGAGACAACCCAAGCAGTAAAAATGGAGCTTATTTGTGTGATTTTGTGGTTTTTAGGCGATCTGGCGTGTTCAGCTCTTTGGCGCATCATGCACCAGTGCTCTGTAAATTTGTGTATCTTACTCAAATCTAGCGCATCATATGCTAGAGGTTAAATTTGCCAGATTTTGGTTTCTATGGAAATCTGCTCCATACTGCTTTATGTTAATCTTTAATTAATTGAAATGAGCATTTCTAAGCATAAATAAACATCACTCTAACACCACACCTTCACAAACAACACAAAAACTCACATTTGTATATAAAGTTCGTGCTAATACAAACTAACAGTTTTCAAGCCAACAAACATCAAATTCAGTGTTCTAAAACAAACCAACATCCTAAAACTGAAATCTAAACATCAAAATACAAAGCATAAACATGGATAGTGCAAAAATAGAAACAAAATGCAATACAACTCAACAAACTAAAATAAACAGTACTAAACAAAGCGTTTCGTCCATAAAATAATTTTAAACATCTTCTTTAATCCTGTCCTCCTAGATATCTCCTATTGATTGGTAGTGAACATACAGGTTGTAGAAGGGTAGATATAGAAACTCATTAATTCAATCCTCTCCAATCCAAGAATGTTTTTTGAACATACGTACCAAACCATCTTCAATACGCATTGTACACTCAAAATGTTCCTTTAGTCTCCAATCTAGATGATCCACCATTTCTAAAATATTCTCAATCACAAGCTATGATTATGCACCTCTTTCTCTATCTTCTTGATTCTCTTCAAAATTGCATTTGAATTATAGGAGGGTTGAATAGGTGACAAATTCTGAGATCTTTGATCCATCAATACATTCATATCCTTTTCATCTCCCATTCTAATACAGTTGCAATAGACTTCTGGATCCATTGGCTTCCAAGGAAGAAGCACTTTTTCCCAACTTTCATAAGGTACTTGCGATTGACTGTACAGTAGGAAAATAGTTGATGGATGTCCCAGTCTAGTTGCAGATCTATTCACAATCAAACCCAAAAATGATTTTATAATTATGGCTTTAATATCAATAGGTTTTTTGGTTTGAATACAATAATTCATAATGACACTCTCCTTAGTTACTTTATTGATTTTCATGGTCGGTAGTAATTTTGATGCAATGAAGAAATGTCAACCTTTAGAAATATGATTTAAAAATGATGAGGAGAAACTTACAGTCTCATCATCTCTGGCCTCCCATTTTGCATCTTCATTAGTAAGGAATCGGTAGAGTTCATTCATATTATCTCTCGTAGGGGTAAAATTAGCATAATGGCAGATATGCACATTCCCAATTATAAATATCTTGTTTATTCTTCAAGGAGTGAACTGCACAAACCTGCCTCACACATAGACTGTTCCTTGGTTGACCCAGTGAAGATTTGCATAAAACTCGTTCACCACAGGGACAACTACAGCGACAGTATTGTAGCAAAGCACTTCTCAGTGCCTCTGCGCAATAATATCTTCGACTCGAGTATTCGTGTGTTGAATCCTCGATTGATAAATCACCTTTCTTTGATTAGCCTCCTCTTCAATAGAACTCAATCATGTAATTTCTAGGCATCGAAACTGACGAACTTTCTCTGGTTGAAAATTCTAAATCTCGTAGTATTTTTGGATTGGGAAGCCATTTGATCTGAAATCTAGTGGCTTTTTCCTCATTTTCCCCCTTAAAATAGACTTATGATTCAATTTTATGAGTTATAAGGAGAAAAAAGAGCAAAAAACTGCTGAAAACCGCCTTTTGAAATGTTTTAGTCATTTTCGTCACCGAGGCGCATCATGCACCAACTCTCTAGAATTCGGCGTATCATTCACTAATCTGGCGCATCATGTGTCAGTTCCAAAAGCTGTTGTACTTTTATTTTGATCCAACAAATTCTCAATTTTTCCATAAAATTAGGCAAATAAAGAAGTTTCAAAATATTTTTTCTCAAATACATGGACTACATAAAGGACTAAACATAAATATACGTAAAATATTTCAAACAAAATAAACTCAAAGCAAACTAAACAATGATAAATATGGGTTGCCACCCATAATGCGCTTGGTTTAATTTCATTAGCCCTACATTCCCAGTCTCATTCTGGGTGACCCATTATTACAGTCTCCTTAAAAGCTGGTCTTTGACCATCAAAATATGGTTTTAATGTGTGCCCGTCCACTTTAAATTTTCTTCCAGTCTTGGGGTCTTCAATATTAACTTCTCCATAGGGATAGACTTTTATAACATTGAATGGTCCATTCTACCAAGACTTCAATTTTCCAAGAAATAATTTTATTTTTGTATTCTATAATAAAACTTCTTGTTAGTGTTTAAAATCCTTTTTTATTATCTTCCAATCATTTCATTCTTTCATCTTTTCTTTATAAATCCTAACATTACCGTAAGATTTATTTCTAATTTCCTCAAGCTCATTTCTTACCGGTTTCTTTCAAAATTAAAATTTAATTCTTTTATAGCCCAATAAGCTTTATGCTCCAATTCAACTGGCAAGTGATAATTCTTCCCAAAAATTAATCTATATGGTGACATTCCTATAGGTGTCTTATAAGCTATCCTGTATGCCCATAGTGTCGTATCTAATGTAACATACCAATCTATTTTATTAGGATCAACACTCTTTTCCAAAATTCACTTAATTTCACGATTAGATATTTCTGCAAAATCCTTAGTATGGGGATGATAAGTAGTTGCAATTTTACGTGTTACATTATATTTTTACACCAATATTACAATTGTTGCATTCCTAAAATGAGATTCTTCATCGATAATGACTACTCTCGACATTCCATATCTTGTTAAATTATTTTTAATTAAAAATTTTGAAACACTCCGAGCAACACATCTAGGTAAAGTGATTGCTTCAATCCATTTTGAAACATAATCCACTACAATCATTATATGTATATATATATATATATATATATATATATATATATATATATATAAAGGAATGACAAAGATTACCTACATGTTAAATTGAAATAAGGTTACAAAGCTATATGTGGCATGGTTCACAGACAAAAAACCAAGGATCACCCAAAAGGGGGCAAGGCCTTCGAAGAGAAAACAAAATACTAATGTAACCTATCAAGAAAACCTGTCCCCAAATAATAGGGCTGAAAAGAAGAAGGAAATGAAAAATAACAAAATAGTAGGACATAAGAAACAAGAACCCTCTTTAGACAGGGTGGTCAGAATAAACATCAGTGGACATCCCCCTTCTAATATAAGGCAGATCAGAGAGATATGCCCTAACCATCAAAGCCAACTCCACAGGAGTGGTAGTATATACTTTTGACAACATAGAGAAAACACCTTGATGTGCAAGCCAATTAGCACATCTGTTACCTTCCTTGAAAATATGCTTCAAGATAATCTGAAGGTTATGAGTCAACTTCATGTGAGTGATTTGCTTAACAACATGTAGAAGAAACCAAGGTGGGGAGATTTTATCTTTTAAAAGTTGGAATAACCATAATGAGTCCATTTCTACAATTATTAGGTTCCAGCCCATAACAACAGCTGTTTGAAGGGCCCATACCACAACTAAGGCTTCAGCCTGCAAAGCATTAAGAGCAACAGTGGGAGATTGGAAACACAGCAAGCAATCCCCAACATTATTTCTGAAAATACCTCCAATTCTAGCAGTGTGACTTCTATAGCTCTCATCAATGTTGATTTTGATCCAAGGATAAAAAGGTTTCCTCCAATGAACATGCTGAAATTGTGGTCTGGAAGCAGAAACTTGGGTATTGAGGATTTGGGAACATCCAAGAATTTCAATCTTATACCCCATGAGATTGATTATCTTAAGAGTATATGCTAAGCAGTTGGTAGCAATTTGTGTAGCACTTTGGATTTTCCCCTCATATTTACTGTTATTTCTTACCATCTAAATGAACCATGTCGTAATAAAGGGGATCAATTCAGCATGGTTCCCTTTCCAAACTTTCCAGTAGTCAAGGAAGTTACCAAAATTCAGTAAATGGGAAGGGAAACTAAGATTAGTAGCTACATGTGTCCAAACCCCTTGAGTAATAGGATAATAGAAAAAAACATGATTTAAAGATTCCTCTTGTTAGCAACGGAAAGTACATCTTGAAGGTCCTTTTAGGCCCTTGAGTTTGAGTATATCATCAGTGGGAATAATATTATGAAAACATCTCCAGATGAAGAAGGACATAGAGGGGTTGAGGTATTTCACCCACAAGGCATTACCCCAATCCTTATGGTGCCAATTGTTTAATTGGGAGTATGCAAATTTGGTAAAAGAAGTATGAGGAGGATTTTTTGTCACAATTCTATATGGTTTTAGTGGAGTAATTGGGACCTTAAGAATTTGAAACACTTGTTCAGGATTCAGCGTAGAAGCTAACATGTCTCTATTCCAAAGATGATTATTCCAGCAAAGATGAATAAGGGTGTTGATTGTTGAGTCCAGAGAGGTTGATGGTTCTAATTTACCTTCCAGAAGCCAATTATCTAAACAAAAATCAACTTTTCCTTCTCCCACATCTCAAATAAAAAGTTCTTCAGCCACACACCTAATATGCAGGAGCTCAGTCCAAATTCTAGAATCCCCAGGTGTTCTGCAGGTAATTGATGGGTGGGAGTTTTTGCAATATTTTAACTTCATATAGTTAGCTTACAAAGATTTCTGTTCTCTAAATTTAATCCAGAGTTTACAATAAAAGATTTTATAAAGCTGTTGGAAGGACTTCCTGCCAAGCCCCCTTGCAGCTAGAGGCAGACAAAGCTTCTCCCAACTAAACCAGTGAGCTTGTTTATGCTTGCCTGACCATAAGAATTTATTCAACAACACCTCTAGAGTTCTCTGTGTACCTCTTTTCATTTTCAGCATTTGCAAAATATACATAGGGAAAGAAGCCAAGATACTTTTAATTAAGGTAAACCTTCCCCCCTGTGACAAAAAGGAATTAGTTCAACAAGAGATTTTCTTGGAAAATTTAGAAACCACCTCATCAATTTGAGTATGCTTCTTCTTTCCTTTAATTAACAGTACCCAAGATAAACCAAGGGGCTGGTAGTAGATTTAAAGCTAGTGAAGTCCTTAATCCAGTTTTTGGTAGCAGGATGTAGCTTATTACTAAATATAAGTTTACATTTCTTTGAGTTCAGAGAGAGACCAAAGATCTATTGGAACAAGTTCAGCAGATTAACCACCTTCTTCACTGCTAGTTTTGAGGCCTTAGAAAACAGTATGAAGTCATCAACATAACATAGATGACTTATGGAAAAATTTGCTTTATTAGAAAATCTGAGATATTTCCTTTTAGAAAAATGATGGTAAAGAAGCCTAGCTAAGTAATCCATAACAAAAAAGAAAATGTTTGGAGAAAGGGTGTCCCCTTGTTTAATTCCCCTAGTAGCTTGGAACTGCCCTTGAGAATTTCTATTAATAAGAATGGTATAATAATTATTGTTAAGCCACCTGTGGATGATTTGTCAGAAGGAATTTTGAAACCCCCTAGCTTTAAAAACCTCCAAGATAAAATTCCAATTGATAGTGTCATAAGCTTTAGAGATATCCAACTTATATTTAAGATTACCCCCTCTGCAAGGCTTGTCAATCTCCAGAAAGAGTTCCTATGTAAGTAACACGTTATGAGTAATTTGTCTACTTGTAACAAAAGCAGACTGATTAGGAGAGATCATCCAAGATAAATGTCGTTTTAATCTAAAAACCAAAAGCTTGCTAATAAGTTTAGACAACACAGTGGTAAGAGATATGTGTCTAAAATGATCCCAATTAGATTTTTTGTCTCCCTTTGGGATTATAATAATGGTGGATTGAGAAAAATAATGTGGCATATCCTTCTCTCTGAAGAAGGACTGGACAGCTTCCACAACATCAAACTTAATCACCTCCCAAGATTTTATGTAGAAAGTAGAAGTAAAACCATCTGCACTAGCCACCTTGTCACCATCAATAGAAATAGAGCTTTCCAAATTTCTTCCTCAGTAGGAATAAATGTTAAATCAAGGCATTGGATATCAGATAATTTGTCATTAAGCAAGCAAGGGTCAAAGTTTAGGAGAGTAGCCTCATGGGGTTCGGATAAAAGGTTTTGAAAGTGATCAATAGCATCTCTATGAATTAGATCAGTACCTTGGACCCAACTCCCACTATGGTTTTTAATCTTCAGGATGGTGTTGGAATGTCTTCTTTGTTTAATACAAGCATGGTTGAACTTTGTATTACTATCCCCATCAACAATTTTTTTGATGACAGTCTTCTGTTTATAGAACTCTTCCTCCCAATGAATAGCTTGAAGCAGATTTGCATTAGCTAATACCAGGTTCTGTTCATCAGAGAGCCCCATCTGAATGTTTAATTCAGTTTGTTTCACGGCAGCTTCAACTTCTTAAACTTTTGCTGTAAGGCTGCCAAAGCAGTTCCAATTTCAGGCTTTCAGCAAATTAGCAACTTTTCTTTGAATTTTCCATAGTTTAAACCAAAGAGGGCAGTGTTCCTAATGTTCTGATTAAAGAGTAACATTTATGTAATGTCCACAGGTTTCCCTCCCCA
Organism: Phalaenopsis aphrodite; assembly: GCA_003013225.1. NCBI lineage: Eukaryota > Viridiplantae > Streptophyta > Magnoliopsida > Asparagales > Orchidaceae > Phalaenopsis > Phalaenopsis aphrodite. The sequence goes on along the minus strand of NEWO01001466.1, from coordinate 37,546 downwards.
TTTTTCACTTAATCTAGCTATACTGTTAAAGTCTCCACCAATTATCCAAGGTCCATTAATATAGGATTTGAGATGCCGGATCTTTTGCCATAATAGAGCTTTATCATTTGCAGAACTCCCAGCATTAATGAAGGTAGTCTGAACAAGTAGAAAATCCCATATAAGCTGGATATGAAGCAATTGAGGTTGGTCTTCCAAGATCTGAACATTCAGGTTACTTCTATAGAAAAATCAAATTTTGTTATTAAAATTGTAATTACATGTGAAACTTGGGAAGTGCTTCTAAATCTGCAAGGATTACAGTGAACCAAAGGTTCAAGAATAGTAAAACACAATAACCTGTGCTTCCTAAGGAACTATTTAATTTTGATCAAAGATTTCTGATAAAAAATCCCCCTGATGTTCCAGCACATCATATTAATCATCTGAAAAGAAGTGAAAGCCCAAGGACTGTAATCTAAACAATCTAGAAAAATGACCAGTGATTTGCTGACATGAGACATATGAAGAAAATAAAAAGACTCCCATATCTTTCAAGAAAGTTGGTAGAGTGCAGAAAGAAATCTACCAACATCCAAAGACCAGACAGACCCTTTCTCAAATTATTACTGCTGTCACAACAAACCAAAAAATTGACTAGTGACTTGTTGAATTGAATCAAAGACAAAGGAATAGATAGCCTTCCATATCTTCTTAGATATAGAGTATATAAATGATAATAAGAGTCTGTCATCACCCAAAGGCCATGGAAACGCATTCTCAACATATAACAACTGAAGTTAAGTAAAAAAATTAAAAGTTTTCTAAAAGACATAAAGTGACCAGAGGTCAATAAACAAACAGAAGAGAACTTAGGCATTTTGAGGGTAAATATGGGGTGAAGGTTGTGATCTGGATCTGGTTCTCCCTCTAGAGGGTCCAGGAGATGATCCAACCTTTAGAATATTGCTAATGAAAGCTGCCTCTCTTTGTAATCTTTGAGATTCTATGGTTTGTCTTTCTTTCTCTTAGTGGTCTGCATAACCCAATCATCCCCCATAAGGTGGTTCAAATCAGTAACCTTTTCTCCTTCAATCACATGATGCAATTGCTGTTCCTGAATTGGATCCTGCAGCCTCTCCTCAAAGGAAGCAACTATAGCAAAATTATAGTGATGATATTGGTTTCCTCTCTTAGCACTTCCTTAGGAGGAGAAGGGGGAGTAATAGTAGTAAAGGTGGTTGGGGAGTTCTGAGCCTCATCCTGTATGCCATCCTCATTAACCCCAGGACGATGATTGAGGGAAATTTCCATCAAAGAAGACTGTTTCCTTTTCATTTGAGTGTGTAGCCTATAACACCTATCCCTAGTGTGACCAAACATTTTGCAATGTTGACAATAATAAGGCCTTTGCTCAACGATTACCTCCTCCTAAAAGCCATCCTGTTCAGAGCCTATCCACACTCTTTTAATTTCAGGTAAGGTGATATTTCTTTGAATGAGAAATCTAGAAAGAGCAAGCCTTGCCTTGTTAAAAGTGTGAGCATCAACTTTAAGGGTTCTGCCTAAAACAGATCCAATGTTAGTAAGGGCATTCAACTTGAAGTAGGGAATAGGAAGACCAGGAAGCTTGAACCAAAGTGGAACCACAGGAGGTTCTTTGCTAGGATCAAAGCCATATATATATATATATATATATATATATATA